>JAVDPK010003034.1:54684-68373 GCA_034780415.1 Cichlasoma orientale | reverse complement strand
AAAGTAAAAATACTCAAAAATTGTACTTAAGTACAGTACTCAAGTAAATTTACTCCGTTACTGTCCACCACTGATCACATGTTAAATGAACAGTGTTGTTTTTAATAAAATGTGGCAAGTCACTGCTGAATTTCACCCACTAAACCATTAGTGGGAACTGTTGGGATACAAATGTATTTGTTCTCTTGACAAAACTTTGATGAGAAGATTTTGCTACTCTATGCTCAATGTGAAACTACACTCAGCACCCTACTGGGAGACTTTTCCTTCAGCTGTGAAAGGGTCAACAGCTGGCTTGGCTTAGTACAAGGAAGAAAAAAAATCACAGAGTAGCACCACTACTACTGCAGTGTACACTATATTGCCAAAAGTATTCACTCAGCCATCCAAATCATTGAATTCAGGTGTTCCAATCACTTCCATGGCCATAGGTGGATAAAATCAAGCACCTAGGAATGCAGACTGCTTCTACAAACATTTGTGAAAGAATGGGTCACTCTCAGGAGCTCAGTGGATTCCAGCATGGTACCACGATAGGATGCCACCTGTGCAACAAGTCCAGTCATGGAATTTCCTCACTACTAAATATTCCACAGTCAGCTGTTAGTGGGATTATAACACGTAAAATCACAGAGTGGGGTCACGTGGCCTTCATATTAGCTCAAGAACAGTGTGTAGAGAGCTTCATGGGAGCTGCATCCATCTGATGGATGAGTCTGGGTTTGGCATTTGCCAGGAGAACGATACTTGTCTGACTGCATTTTGCCAAGTGTGAAGTTTGGTGGAGGGGAGAGACATTTTGACAATTTTGTGCTCCCAACTTTGTGGGAACAGTTTGGGGATGGCTCCTTCCTGTTCCAACATGACTGCGCACCAGTGCACAATGCTCTCATAAACACACTCCTTAAACCTTGTGGAAAGCCTTCCCAGAAAAGTTGAAGGTGTTGTAGGTGGGCCTACATCATATTAAACCCTATAGATTAAGAATGGGTTCTCACTCAAGTTCATATGCGTGTGAGGGTAGACAAGCAAATACTTTTGGCAATGTAGTGGAGCTGATTATGTATATTTTTATTTTATTTTATTAATAATTGCCAGTTCAAAAATGTTACAAGGTCATCAGTCACTATCCAAGGATACAGCCCTCACAGGCAGCTGCATCCCCCTCTCCTACTCTGTGAATGGAAGTTGTAAATAAACAAGGGGGAAAGTAAACAAATGAAAGTCATGCTGACCAGTGTAGTTATTTATTACTTGGATGTAAAAAAAAACAACAAAAACAAATAAATAATTAGCAGCTTTATGCTGGCTGTGTCACAATAAACTGGAATAAAACCACGTAACTGAAACCAGGTGTTACCACATTCTTCAGCAGGTGTTAACGCTAGCATTAAAGAAAATAAGTCTACTGAAGCTAGCGCTGCTCAGGTTAGCCAAACTCTGCAAGCTAATCTGACATTATATTTGTTTGCAAGGTCATACATGGATATTTCAGCAACAGTTAAAACATAATTTGATTAGCAAGGAATGTGACTAATGGTTTCGTATAGCTCCACAAATATACAAAAAATCTTTGTTTGGCCAATGTTTAACTTCATCCATTAGAGTAGTGATTCTCATACTTAAGTGAGGTCCATGGGTTGGAGGGTGGGGTCAAAGCGAGGTCTGGGCGATGCCAAAGCGTACGAAGGGACGCAGTGCGAAGACTTTATGTACACAAAACATAGCAACAGTGGAGGATTTCAGGTTCCCGGTCTATTTCCAAAACTCTCCAAAAGTCGCCGACGTAACCGGAAAGTTGCTAAATTTGTCGCTAGTTGCTTTTTGGAAAAAAAAGTCACAACGGGGGTCTGAAAAGCCGCTAAATCTACCAACAAAGTCGCTAAGTTGGCAACATTGCACACGACGACTCTGTGTACACAGCAAACAGTGATTGTATCTGCTATCGGAATTTCCTTACATAACTTATTTTGACATCTCCTGTTAATCGCTCTTTAAAGGCTATATAGATAAAACTACTGTGGCTCTAACTTGAATATACTGCTTACATACCAGCAACAATATCAAACTGTCATAAATATATGCCAGCAGAACAAATGTTTTAATTTTTGCAAATTTTGATGTATAAGTATATTTTTGATTATCAGAGGAATGCATAATGTCCACCTGGTTATGTGTTTCATATGAGCAAACATAATGTAGTATAAGCTGTTCCTCATTCAAACACTGTAATTTCAGATACAATATGCCAGTGGTGATTACGTACAGACTGACTAACTCATCCATCAGAGTCCCATTTGTGACACTATAATACGGTCTATGACACTTGTAAATCTATTATACGAATGTCTTTAATAGTAACTGTGCTGCTCCATCAAAGTGTGATTGACAAATTACCTGCAGTAAACCATGAGGAAGAAGGCAAACTGTGTGGGAAGATGTCCACTTAGAGCGCTGATTTATGTAATATGACAGGGACGCTTTTCTACCTTATCACCCATTACACTTCCCTACAGCTCATAAAGACATATGTCACCACATGAAAGCTTTGCAGGTCAGTCTGTAGAGATAGAGAGTACGCTAGCTAGTCAGCTACCACTGCTGGCCTTCACGTTCCTGATGAATTACATTTATGAAAGCTGCAATTACCTGATTGCCTCGCTGCTTTGGCTCCCACTCATGAGCAGGATTCATCGCAGCCCTATAATTTCATTCAAATTACCCATGAACCTTAGTCCACAGTGTCAACAGTAAATGCCACTGTGACCCTACTGAGTCTAAGTAATGTCCTCTTTGGTCAGCACAATACTAAATGAAATAAGCTGCTCCTTGAAATGAACATCAGGAGGTATGAAGGTGCAAGAAGGTGACATCCCAATCACCCCAGACCCGGTGGAGGATATGAAAGGTGCTGTTTAAATGCTGGTCTATTCTGAGATCGGCATGCAGTAGCTGACAACATGGCATAGCCCCCAGCATCATCACCATAAGCCCCACAGGAAGCTAGTAGCAGACTGTTATTTTCCATACCTTGCTTTCCCCAAGTAAACTGACCTTCTCAGACCTCCCAACACAGAAGCTTCTCTATCCTCAGACCAGCTACACCCTGAGGATTCACAAAACAAACTAACTGCTGGGCTGGTATGGGCCCTCCCACGGTCCACCATCTCTCTCTCGGCATGGAGGCAGTACTTCTGATTCTGTTTCCCCACACAGAATCAAACAGAGCTATGAAATTTATATAGCGCTAAACTCTCACATCGCACAACGAAGGTGATCAAGTTCGAGAGCAGCAACAAAGTTTTATATCTCCAGGAGGTGCGGCGCAATGTGAAAGTTGGAACAAGCGTTTCCTCACACATTCATAAATTCATTAGTCTAAACTTTTCAGTGTATCAGTTACATTAAGCCTCATTAACTTCTTTTTTCCTGCTTTATATCAGCTAATTAGCTCAGGGGTGGCCACAAATTAATTACCATCTTCTACACCCTCGTGCAATTGCATTGTGTTTATTTAGTCTCTCCTATTAACTTTTAATCTTTTCCTTCTCGTAAAAACAGGCAATTAACATTTTTTGATAAACAAAAATGATGCTAGCTCAGGGATAATCAGCAGCTCTGCATGTCGCCCATACAAAATTACCCCGTCAGCTAATTTGACCCTCAAACCATCCTTAGTCCAGGGCTCTTTGGTCTGTTAGACTGGCTTGTGTGTAGTAGATGAAGACTGTGTGACAGCAGTGTGACCTTTGTTGTCTTTTCATTTGCTATTTTCTCCAGCGTTTTTTTTTTTTCCCCCTGCACTTAAGGCAGTTTGTGTAACTCTAGCCCATAACAGATGCGACTTGCTCTGTTTTTAAAAATATCCTTTCTTTACTTTGCTGTGGGTGACTTGGGCAATCAGGTAATATGACAGCAAAGCATTCAACAAAGAGATGCTGGAGAAGTCTTCAATTTTCCTCAGTGTATTTCAATAAACCAACACAATGGCTGCTTCATTAGCTCATTGATTCATTAATGTAGCCATCATTCTTCCTCATATTCACAGAGCGCAAACCGATGATACAAAACGTAACAGTAATGATAACTCCAGCTACGGTCGAATTCCTGTTAAGGCACCAGGCAGCAATCCGCTTTGATAAAGAGGCCCATTTATTCGCTGTCTCCCAGCACAGGGTCATCCTTCTCCATATTCTGTGTATTGACCCAGGTTGTTCCTTTTATTACAAGCAGGTTTTTTATTGAAGGATGATTACATTGAATGATGTCAAGCGAGGGGCGAAAAGATCGACCAGAATAATGACGTTCCGGAGAGGGAGAAAGCGATGGGGGTGGGTGGAGGGGGGGGTCGATGGCTGCAACTTGCCCTGTCTTTCTGCGCGGCCTCACAAATTGAGACGCATCCGTGCTCATCCATTATTTAAGGCCGATCGGGATCTCTTGGCAACTATGGATTTGATAATCATTGCCATGTCCATATTAAATATGTGACATAAATATCACAGTAGGGGCTTGTCAATAAGAGAGCCGCATGGGGCAACAAAGAGAAACAAATATATGGATACGAGGCAGAGCCGAGATGAGAAACTTGCCCAAGTGTCTCACTGCTTCTCTGACTAGGAGCTGTTAAAGATATTGGAATTAACCCTGAATAAACAAGGAATGGGAGACGTTATTGTGAAATATTATTGTTTTGTGTTATTCACACATCTTACTTTATATTGACACATATAATATGCTGCAAACCAGCAGGATGTCTTTGGTTTATAGCCAAGTACACAGATCAGCCACAAAATAAAGAATAAAAGAAATAACAACTGCTTAATATTGTATAGGTCACCCATGTGGGGCAAAAACAGTTCTGACCTGTTGGGATCTCCGGTGGTGTCCTGTGGTGTTCAGCACCAGGACATTGGCTCCTGTGTGTTATAGGGTCAGCAGTAAGTGGATCTGGCTTGTATCCAGACTTTATATGAAAGATCTAACAACATAATGTGGCCACTGTAATGCCGCTCACTGGTTTGTGAACACTGGAATCCAACAATGTGTAGGTGAGTGCCATGTGTCAAAGCAACATCCATGAGAATGCCGGGACCCGAGGCTGTAATGTGAGGATGACGTCACTCGTCAGTGTAAGTTTTAGTGTTGTTTCTGAATAGTGTAACTGTGTTTTTACCCACTTAAATCATCACTATGTAAGCATTTATAATTTGAGCATGTTAGCATTTCACTCAAAAACCTTGCTGGACAGTCTCGCTGAGTGTTAGCGAAGCCGCATGCTGTTTGATTCCTTTTGTTTCCTATTAAAATGCCTTATTATTTTCCTGCATCGGAAGTATGGCCAAGCCTCTTAGCTGCCTTAACTGTTTCAAAGTGCCTCTTTAAAGTTTCTCCGATTTCAAATAACCTTAAATGAGACTGGATTTGATCTTGTTTTCATTTTTAGCAGCAAGCCACACGCTTTCTCATTTGCAACAGGTCTTTAGTAGTGCTATTGCTTATTATAGGCCTTTTGTCCCTCTATTTAAGGATGACCAAAATTGCCTGAAAATCTCAGTCCAAGATTGTTTACATTAAAGTACCAGAATGTGCTATATCTTTGGTAAATGAAACCAGCAACAAAAACAGACACTCGTTCCTATGAAAATGTGTCTGTGTGGGCAAAGTAGCAGTGTGCGAAAGGAAAAAAAGAGGGTGTCGGGTTGTAAGTCACCACATAAATAAGGTGGAGAGAGGGTTGATAACAAGAACCAGCATCTGCCAGGCAGGCAGGCAGGCAGTATGTCTCCTCTCTCCACGGTGGACTCTTCGTCTCCTGTGATTTTCTCCAGCTGCTGGCCATGAATACTGGCCTATGCACTCTAGATTAAAGCAAAACACATGTTTTCCTGCAGGCTAGTCTATATATCATCCTCTGATAACCAATGACACACGCTTCTACAAATTGTCTCAGAAAAAATACAAAGCATGGAAAAATACAGATATGAGGTACGTGTTGCTCAGCAGTTAGGCCGTTGCTCCATTTACGTTGCTAGTAATCGGAACAATCTCAATGCCGTTTTTCTCAAAATATTGAAATCATAGTATGCAACATGAGCATTTAATTCTCCTAGAGCTTGTCATAGTAAATTGAAGAGCTTACAACTCAGTTACCCGTGCCCTTGGTTATCATAGTTGAGCCATACAAGCAGTGGTTTATGTCTTTTGGCACTGAGCATGTTGCTGTGAATGTCTTTGCACAACCAGACTGAGTTTGTTGATCAGGTTGCTCTTTTCTATGTGATTGTGCTTTTCTATGTGATCCAAAAATGACCGCCGGGCTCTAATCTCAGTTACATCGAGTGACTGAACTGCACCTCTTAATTTGCTTGTGGTGTTTGTGTCTTTTATGTCACTTTTAGTGGATTTTTTAAAATCAAATAATACACATTATATTTTGCTGATTAGCAGGTATCGCTGACTGTGTGATATAACTGTACAGACTATGGATGCTTATTGCAGCCTAACGCAGCCAGTCACGCAGGCCTAGAGAACAGCTGGCAGCCACCTGTCACTAATGAAATATGGGTGTTCCCTGACCGGTTTGCGAGTGATTTCTGGAGGTTTCTGGCAGTCACTGTGAAATCAAATGCTAAAGCCTCATTCACTTGCACCCAAAGACCAGGTAATTACCCCCTGGCAACTGTCAGTCACTAGGAAAAGAAAATGTATTCTGGTGAATGTTGCTAGTGTGAAATTGTTGACAAAGACATATAGGGTGCTGCACAGCTTTTGGTTGCTAGCAAGTTATCATGTTTGCTAGTAGTTTGCATGGAAGATGCCCACTTGTCTGCAAACAGTTGTAAACTACTCTCCACGCAGTAGTGAAACTGTGAAAAATGTGATGCAAACTGGAAACGGAGGCCGTGTGTCTCAAACGTAAATGTTGTGCTTTACTACAGCAACCAACACATTTCAAAAGGCGCGACTTTTATTTTGAAAGTGGGCGTTCCCCCCCTTTTGCACTTTCGAGATTCAGCACAGCTCAGAGAGTAGATGATGACTGTTTACAGATAGTCTGTGTCTTTCTTGCAAGCTACAATCAACCAGAGCAATCTGCAAGCAACCAAAGAAGCCGCGTCCATCTTTTGTATACAGTTTATGCATATTACTGAGTTGACATATGCCAGCTTTGCCATTACTGGGGGAGGAGGAGGGTTATTTCACAGCTAGATTTTTAAAGATATGATGATTATTATTACAATAATATTCAGGCGCACGTCAAAATCCGGCTGTTTTCTCTGGTTGGTTATTGGATGTTTTTGTGTTTGAGATGAAAGTATATTCAGATTTTCTTTTCTTGCAGAACAAAACAGTTGTTTCACTTTAACCGCTCAAGCATGCAATGCCTTGTGGTTTATCTGTTTTGCATTCAATCATATCAGGAGGAGTTTATTTCTCTTTGATTAAGATTTATGCTATGTCTCTTCTGTAGACAGAACTGAAGGCAAGTATGCCCCTAAAGCCTTCAGCAATTATGTTATATTACATGTCTTACCATCTAATTTCAAGATTATGTATTTGATTGGAGCAAATTGTTTTCATTTTCACTCATTCATTATATCCTGCTCGGTTGTCATGTTAATTTACAAGCACTTAAAAATAAAAATAGATGTTGTGTTATTGTTGAGTAATTTGACTGTTTCACTTTTTAAAATTCCATGAACAATATTAAGATTTTTATTGCGTAAATTAACTGATAATTTATAAAGAATTTGATGCTAACCGCAACAACAGATGATACTTAACAGGCACCGATGGCAGGAAAAAATATTCATGTGAAAAATCGACATTCCTCCCTGAATAAAAGTACCCGCTGTCACGATTGCATCAGGGTAGAGGTAAGTATCAGTGGAGCAGAGAAAACAAATTCAGTAATAATTAACTTGGGTCATCTACTCATCTGCTATGGCTCATAAACCTTAGAGAAAATTTCTCCCAGAACTTTTCCAAAGCTTTTAAGTCTCCCACATGAGAGGTGTTTTACACAAACCAAATCCGCTCCTTGTTTCAGTTCATCAACCACTTTGCCAACGCCAGATCTCTGTCCCTTTCCCTTATTTATGATGTCTGATGTGCTCCGATGAGGATCCTGGAAAAACCTGTTCAAATCCAACTGATTTTCTCTGCTGTTAATACTTTTTTTTTTTAAAAATAAATTATTAAGCTTATTTTTATATTTTTTAGTTATATATTTTCTCATTTTATAACACTTATTACGCAGTTCAACTTCTATAGAGAACAAAAAAGAAACAAAAAGTAAAAATCTCAGGTAGATAATAGATAATGTTCAGAGAGACACTGAGCAGTATAAATGTAATCATTCTGCTTATTATGGAGATTTGATTTGTGTCAAAGTGAACTGCATTATTTTGAAAGATGCATCTTTCATTTTCATATATGAAGACTGGAAGAATATTAGAAATGCTGTGAAATCAAGTCCAGTGCAACAATATCACTTGTGTGAAATTGACTCATTAAAGTGCTAAGATTCCTGTTTTGTGTGGGGGTTTTTTCATAAGTAACACGAAGTGTCAGTTTTACTGTACAATTAATCTTTAGTTTCTTTTAATGTAGAAATTTACTATAGTTCATTTTTCTTTTGTTGTTCCAAACTTTAAAAGTTTCTGTTTCACTCCGACTTCTCAGGAGTTAACTTTGTAATAGTGTAGTAATACCTTCCACTATTACAGCACTACCTCCTATACAATAGTGGAACATAGAGGGTATACAATTATACCACTTTGTATAAGCTGAACTAGAGTGACAGTAGAGACGACGACCTTTAAGTCCTGAAGGTTTTGATCTTGATTTTGTCCCAGGGTTATAAGTGCCGGCTGCAAAAAGTTCTAATTCAAATTTTGAAGAAGCACCTGAGATCTAAGCAAAGTGAATAAATGGCAGCAAGGCCCAATAAGGAGGAGACTGATACTGGTAGCTTATAGTTTGCCTAAAGCTGCCACTCTGAGTTACATTAACATGCTTGCTGCTGGTGACGTCACTCTCTCTGCAGACTCAGTGCATTCAGAGGTAGATGGAGAGAAGAATACATGCCGTATATATCCAACACGTGAAAGCAAAAAGGGAAAGTTTATCACTTTAACACATTTCTAAGGTTGTTTTTTTACTTATGTCATCAGAAAAAGCCCAGATATGAGTTTAAAAGGTGCCGTATTTCTCACATAAAGTGGTGACTATGGGGCTCCGAACAATAAGAAAGCACAGCCAATGTCAACAAAGCACAGCAGCTTTGGTTTGGCACTCACACAAAATCATCAGTCTTGCAAAACAGGAAAATCAGTCATTCAGGTTCTTGACATTCACTTAACAAAAAGTGTTTTTTTGTTATACTGATGCTTGTGCGTTGTGTCTATACATTACAGCTGTTTGGAGTGAAGACAGTAAATAGCAGACTAAGCTTTTTCCTCTGCTCTTTCTTTCTCTCTTAAAACCTCTTTCTCCTGTTTTACATTTCTTCTACTATCTTTTACACTCACCCACACAAAGTGTGGCCCTCGAGTGCGCCAGCTTTGTTGTTATGTGTCGTATAAGCTGCTCTCATTGCTGGCTGTCAGCCGGCTGTGGAGCTAATATCAGGGTTGCTTCTCTGGCTGGCAGACCCAATCAGACTCTGGAAGCTGGGCTGATTGGGCTGACATACTCCATCAAACCCAGCATCAAACCTCCTCTGACCATACACTGGGGTCTGACTGCTTCGGACATCAAGGAGTAGGCCGGTGCGGGCCTTTTTAAACAATCCTAATATAGACCACTTCTGTTTCTCTCTCACTGCTTCTCTCAGTAGAAGTTCTGGATGTTTCGATGCATTTTCTCTCGCTGTACTTGCAGTTAACTTTCCTTTCAGAGGAAATATTACGGAGGTCTGAATAACCTAATTTAATATGCATTTTAGTTCTTTTAACTGCAGATGCCGTTTTGTGTTTCTTCACCTGTGGTTCAAATGCACACAAGCAGTGCCTGCTGTTTGTTCTTTTCTGTTTTCTTTTATGCAATATTTCTATTTCTTGCGTGCAGTAAATGAGCTTCAAAGGATCCAGTCAAATGTTCCAGACTTCTGTACTGTGTTGTATTTAATATCAAAACATGTGGCATCAAGACTCGCACGCTTTGAACTGCTTTTAATCTGAGCATCTCAACTAACCATACCGCACTTCCCAAATAAAACTGTTACTAGTTTGACATAATTAAGTATTTCATATAATTGAGTTGACTTTAATCATCTTTAATCACCCAAATATATTCTAAAATTGAAATGTTTATGAGAACATGGGATGCTGCGCAACCCTGAAAGCCTTGGACAAACATGTTGAACCTTCTAATTATCTAGTATAGTTAAGGAAGTACACTCGGCATATGTGCGTGTGTGTTTTATTCATTTCCGCCTGAAGGGGAAAATAAAATGTTGTGAAAATTTGTCAGACTCTGTTTGAGGAGCTTTACAATGTCAACAACATTGTGAGTGTCTTTAGAAAAGAAACTTAAAAGGAACTATTAGAGGCCTTGTTTTCAAATTCCTAATAAGAATTGATTGCTTTTTTCGAAGGAAAGGGGGGAAAAAATACAATTTTCATGCTCATTGCTGGTTATTACAGAAACCTTAATGGAGCATTTGTAAATTATTTAATTGACTGCTTCCACTAAGGAGCTCTAGAGCTACTCACACACCATTCTCTCCAAGGCTGAAGAGGTGTGCCAATCACAGCGCCATTGTATCCAAAATGACAGCAATATAGATTTGAGTGCTGCCTAGACAACATTTAATCCTCCAGTCTGCATCAGAGCTGCAGGAATTTAAAACGCAGGGTCTGACTCTGAAACTCTAGCAACAAACGACAGCCCATCTTTACAAAGCTAGGACTAAAGAAGCATCAGGCTGTCTTCTGCCACCACAGGGGACCCCACAGTGTTGCATCTAAGTCATTTTTATACTTTATTTATTACCTTAAATTGTCTGGTGGAGCAGAAGCAGATGGGAGGAAATCAAACACAATTTTTTAATACAATAAGAGTGAAAGTGGTTACATTTCCAGACATCTACTTTAAGCAAAGCAAATACACAAACGTAAACTATGAGGCTCAAAGGTGTAATTACACAAATGATGCCAATTTAATGCAAGGAACATACAGTGCCCTCGACTGCACAGAAACAGCGATCTCTTGTTTGACATTCTTCTGATGACCTGCTGTATTGCCTTTTGTCATTCCCAGCAAAAACCAAAAGGGGCTGAGGACACAATCATTGTTTTCATTCCTCCTGGTGGCAACGTTCAATGAATCCAGGAAAGGCAGGGCTGAACTGGTTGCGATACATTTATTCATTATCATTTTAATATAGCCACAATGCATAATCAGCCGCAATACAGCGAGCCCGAGCTGAGAAAACAAATTAGCGGAAAGCCTAAGGAATATTTTTTTTAGCCTCTGTTCTGCACGCTCGTGGCATATGGCTACCTATTTGCAACAAGAGTTCATTTGCAGATATATAAAGAAATCAGTGCAGGGACAAATAAAATTATGTAATAAAACTCAACCAAGAAGAAATATTGCCTGCGAAACATATGGCACTGTCAAAAATTATCACTTGAGACGCTAAACACAAATACTGGCAAGTACAATTGCAACACGTTCCAGCCTAAATGAATTAATTCACTTCATTATAGAGTAGAAAGGTAGGAGTTATAATCGCCTCAATTAGAGTGAAGCTATAAAGCGAAAGATAATGTATATGTAATTTCTTTTAATTTAGCTACCATCTGTTTGTTGCAATTGAACGCACTGTAATATTTAGCTTTTCATTAGTTTGTTTTTCTCTCGGCGAGACAGATTATCGTGTATGCGCATGGGACTTTTTGAGTTCAATAAACCCAGGATGATTGATTTCATTTTAATAGTTTTTTTTTTTTTTGTATATTACTCAGTGTAAAATCTTCACACGTGTGGACAAAGGAGACGAAACCAAGCCCGCTAAAGGTAAAGAAAGAAAGGAGACAGTTACTGTATGCAGCAGCATAAATACCACAGGGTTACAGACCTCCTTTCATCTGGTTCGACTACTAAAACTCTCTCAATAGTTCTCCAGAAGCCTCTCAAGCATATGTCTCCTCATCTGCTTATCTTAGCAAACACTTGGCTCCGTAGATGAGGGGCGAATGGAGGAAAGTAAGAGTTGAGTCGACTCCTTTCCCTGATGGCCTCGCAGGCCCCGCTGCCTGGCTCAGCTGCTTCACACAGAGTGAGCTCTCTCCCCAACCTGCCATATGGGAGCCATAGCGCTTTTCTTTATCATCTATTCTTTTATGCCTACTGGTTGTGTGGCTGCCTTTGTTGTTCAGGAATAATCAAATGTTGATAGCATAGTTCAAATGGACCATTAAGTATGTGAGAATGCTCTATGGAGATGGAGCAGATAAGAGAGCAGGAGCCAGGCAGTCTGCCACATTCAATAGCCAGCCTAGTGGTGGTGCTAATTTGATTATAATATAGTCATCTCCGAAGATTAGAGCTATTCAATTAAATATTCTAATTAACCTGAAGTATTAGGCAAATGATGCTAATTACAAATATCCTCAAGAGAGCCGGCTGGATGAAAGGCTCGGCTCGCGACTGATACTTCAGACCACTGTCTCGTAACAAGATGTCCTATATCATAGACTCAGTGAATATTAAATTCCTGGCTAATTTGCCTCAACCCCATTTGTTTAATGGCATTTGCATTTTGTTTGAAATTGTAATAAACATGTGTACCCAGCTCTTAACTTCACAGAGAAAGTGCACTCTTGGGGTAGCTTAGCATTTGTGTTTACACAGCTCCCCAGAACAATCTCTCTCTCTCGTTCTCTCACTCACATACATGCGCTCACAAACGGGCACACACACACACACACACACACACACACAGAGCCTGGCCCATTAAACTCAGAGTGCTTGTACTGACTGCAATGTAGCAGAATTATTTTCAGGCCTCTGTGCACAACATGAGATCAATTTTTTTGAAAGTGAGCATTAATCCTAATAATTAGGAACACATATTTATTTAATATTTATTTGTTTATTTATTAGGAATTTCTTTGGATAATCTATACATTTTTATTAATTCTGCACAGATGAAGCCATCAAGAGTAAGTGTGAAAAGGACAGAGAGAGAGAGAGACTGAAAGACACGAGGAAGAATTCATTGTGTAAGCAAGGGGATCAGGTCCAAATGCTTTGTCCAAAATCATGAAATCATCATATTTGACAAAGGTGTGAGAAAAAGCAAAGCTATCATGGTAGAGAAACATGTAGGTGCCTTCAGTGATTACTTTATATTCATAGTTTTTCCACTCCAAGGTCTTGAATATGTCGTGTGCATAATGCCGGCCCTCAGTGTGGCATTATAGTCACTCCAAGCAACGTGTTTCAATAAGGCAATTTTCTCTCTGCCTAAGAACATCAGCAGGGAGCCATTCTCAACAAAGACAGAGTATGACATGTTATCCAAGCATCTGCAGGACAGAACTATACTTTATTAAAGGAAAATAGGATTTCACAACTGTTTTGACAAGCCAGGGAGGGGTGTGTGTGTGTGTGTGTGTGTGTGTGTGTGTGTGTGTGTGTGTGTGTGTGAGTGTGTGTGTGTGTGTGTGTGTG
>JAVDPK010003034.1:0-45363 GCA_034780415.1 Cichlasoma orientale | reverse complement strand
GTGCACAACGAACCTTGATATTGTCATCTTTAGCTGACACAAACTCACAATAGTGCCTGTATTTGCAGCTAGAAAACACGCATCTCTCTCCTCCCTCCATTGTTTGCCTTTGTGTCGCTGTGCTGTTATTGTCCTCATGCTCAAAAAGGGGACTTGTCGCATCGGCCAGACGTAACTCCCCGAGATGCAAGAAGAAAACATGAATATATCTTTTTACTGAGGAAAATGACAAAAATACTAATGCACAGTGACTTGGATAAGTTACCTTAACCTGATTACTGGACTGCAGAGAGTAACGCTTTAGATTACTTGTTACTGACATCACTGCTGGCTGGTGTCGGATGAAATCAGTTGCAAAGAAGGTGCTGCAACAAAAATGTCCTAGTGATTGCTTTGGTTGCAAGCAGATTGCCACGGTTGCCTGTAGTTTTGCATGTTTGTCTGCAAATACTTGCTGACTGCTAACAAACTGGAAATGTTGAAGGTTTGCCTTCAAAGGAAAAGTTGTGCCTCAGCGCTGCAGGCAACATGTTTCAAAAGGCACAACTTTTACTTTGAATGCAAATGTTTTCCATTTCCAGTTTCCATCACACATTTCACGGTTTCACTACAGCTCAACGGACTTGTAGGCAAGTCTATTGAAACTACAACCGCTGGAATATGCTAGCAACCAGAGCAGTCAAGGAGGTTTTTGCCAACTGGTTGGGGAATACAGTTTTTTGTTGTTGTTGTTGTTGTTTCCAGGGGATCACTGACTGGCCTGTAGACCTGCATGACTGGGGTTTTAATTTTCCCAGCAACTGCCAGCAACCTACAGCAACCACTTGCAACTGATCAGGGAATACTTACATTCCCCTCGTGACCGGTGGCTGCCATAATGGTGGACAAGTTAACATCTCGTGGTTAGTGGTCACATGTCTGCAAAACCTCAATATCAGCACATAGCATATAGGCAGACAGTACTCATATCTTTGATCTGTTTTTTTTGTTGTTGATGAGAACATTGTGAGTCTTGGCCATAAAGACTCAATACTCTACTAAGTGTCTTGAGATAATTATTAGTTTTGCAGGTCCTGGTGCCATCCTGCTGAGACCCGATTACGCACTCTTAAGAACTTCCTTAACCAAAGTGGTTGTTTTACCCTCAACTTCACCTGCAAACACCTCACCTATTCAAACCAAGCTGTATCGAGATAGCTCCACCACCCGTACAGACAGTCACATATACTAAATAGCGCTTCCAATACACTCAATACTAACAGCCTGGATTTATGCAATGGCACAAAAAGCCACAGAATATCATGCGAGATTTTCCCGTATAACCACTGACCCAAGAACTGGGCCAATCAAACCTCGCCCTATTTATGCCCCTTTGATTTTTTTTTATTCTTGTCGTTGATCCTGTTGCAGCTTTTAGATAATGCT
The DNA here is from genome assembly GCA_034780415.1 of Cichlasoma orientale. Classification (NCBI taxonomy): domain Eukaryota; kingdom Metazoa; phylum Chordata; class Actinopteri; order Cichliformes; family Cichlidae; genus Cichlasoma; species Cichlasoma orientale. The sequence goes on along the minus strand of JAVDPK010003034.1, from coordinate 43,938 downwards.
AATAGATCACAGGCCAACGGGACGGAGCAGGATAATGGAGCTTTCATTGCAGCCTGATTAACTTGGCTGTAGGGTTCCACCTCACCCCTTTCGGCATGATGGCCCTAATTAATAACGATTGCTCCCCAAAATGTGCAAATGGAACGATAAACGAAGGACCAACTAATTAACTGCAACCATTTCTACTAATCATTAGTTAACATCCCGTTTTGTCATCATTACACTGATGCGTGTGCAAGGGCAGATAAAACAGGCCAGCCCTTTTGTTTTTTTCTCCTGCCCCCATAAACCCTAACAGCCATATTTTCTTCCCCTATAAAAAGTAATTAAAGTGAAGGCCCAAGAAGGTTTGGAAAGTTCTATCACTAAATATCCCACCGCAAGTAAGGCTTTACTATTTTTCAAACAAAATTTGCTGAAATCATCCTGTCCACTCCTGATTCAATCCTGTCAACAGCGGAAAGGGGGAGAAATAAAGCCCAAAAAAAACAAAACATACAGCAAAACTACTCCGAGGAAGGCTGTCAGCACTCAGCCTCTTCTGTAGCGCAGAGTGCTCTGAGTCATTTATTTCTGTGACTTTTGCCAGCAAGGAAATCAGTGTCAGTGAAATGCTGCTGTTTTTCTTTATGGCCGTGTGATGCAGCTCTTTCAGAGGATGCTGAGATGCACTGTTCAAACTCGGGCCTTTGAATTTATGTGCTGTTTCCAGATGCTGAGGAATCGACAGGGCTCAATGATGAACAGGCGGCGTCAGCCCTGCTGCCAATCAAAAAGTTAATAGTCTGTCCATTGAGGAAGGGAAATGACCCCCTGGGCTTCAGTCTGCACATCTCTCTCTCTCTCTCGCATGCAGCAACTCAAATCCAACTGCTTTTGACTTTGTCTGTGTGCACGCAGAACACCAGCGTTTTGTGCGAGTCTGCTCTTCATGTCTCTGTCAGCTCTAATTCTCTCATTGACTCCGTATTTTTACCCACGCATCAATTCTTTGGAGAACTTTTGCCGCCATGTTTGATACTTAAAGGGTAGAGCAGATATCTAATTTTGTTAGAGGAAAATGGGGAATAATCATCTGTTCTTTAGCAATATGCCTGTGTATTCTTTTTTTCCCTCTACACACCTTCATATGTGCATTGCTCAGATCAAAGCTTAAGGCGGTCTTTGTGAGTGCTAAATTGGAAGGTAATCCTGTTATAACCTCACTGAGGTTATATGTGTGACTGGGTGATTAAAATTACCTGCAAATATTCCAAAGGAGCCATTATTTATTGGTGCATGAAAGACACAAAGGAGAAAGCTGCACTCTTATTGCTAATACTCAAAAACGCTTTAGAGAACACTATGTATGGTAATGAAAAAGCTGTCAATAGTCCTTTCAATTGGCCTGATTTAGTAAAACTTTTATGAAGACAGTAAATTTCATGTCTTATTTTCTTGATCCTTTCAAAGAGGGAACACGGGGAAATCAATAACTCTCCAGCCTGGCCCTGAATTTTGCCAACCTCTAATTATTATCTGGCTCGTGGCGATGATCAGCGAGTAATTGCAACTACTGGGCTTCTCGTGCCAGCGACAGGTCCAATAGCAAATGTCTACATGCAAAGCACTTACCTGGCTTAGTAAAATCTATACAAGAAGGTCACAATCCCTGCAGAGATTTCGCCAGAAAGTGATGCTTTCATTATTTGGATAAACTGCCTTAAATAGTACGCACAAAATTAGACCTTTGTGCAAATACATTTCATAATTTTTTACCAGTGATATATGAATTACTTTATTTAAATCTATATATCTTACTTCAGTGCCTCAGACACTACTGCATACTGCTGCTCAAAGTGTTCACGTGTGATTTCATCAAATGTTCCCATTGTTAATGGCTTCTGCGGTCATTGAATTTGATGCAGCTCATTTAAAACCAAACAAAAGAGCAGTGTGCAAAAACCCCAACAGCCCCATCCAGTATTATTGATATTTCACTGGCTGCATTATAAAGCCCAGTAATCTCTTTTGACTGGAAGTTAAGTGATGGAATTCAACAATGGCCCTTGCTAAAGCATAAATTAAATATTTTGATGTTTATGCATTTTCAAAGGTTTTCCCAAATACCAAAATCCTATTGCAGACAATTACACTTTGGTTGCATTTTCTTAGAATAATCATATTTTACCTTTTTGTGCTTTGATTATATTGATTATAATAAATGTTCCTTTACATTTCATTTACGTCTTATAACACATACATGCTGGAAGCCTGCAGATATGCTAGAACTAGAGCACCCGTGATTAATATTTTACATACAAATTAGTATACTGTAATAAAAGTCAGCTGACATGGTCCGAACACCACTGGAATAAGCGTTCAACTATCTAGTGTATTGTGCACTGTGTGTACTATGTAGTATACTGATCAGATGTTTATTAGACTTGTTTCGGGTGTTGGTATTTGGTTGTTCTGGATTATTCTGGAATCAGTGCACTCTCAGTTTCTCTGTTTGCTGTGGTCACAGTTGAAATGTTCACAGTCTGCACAAAAAAAAAGACTAGACATGCAATGACTCACACAAACATGCCATTTTTTCTCTTTAAAATGTGACACATTGCACTTACAGCATGAAAAATGTTAGAAAATCAAACAATAAATCAAAAAGCAGGTGATGAAAAACAAGCTACATGAGCTAATTATGATCATTAAAAATAAATAAATAAAAATATGTACAACCAAAACATCCAGTCAGCTGGTATTGTTACTATGATGGCTGAAGTTGTGTGAATGCGCATTTGTGTTTAACTTTCAGTGCGTGGCTTTAAAATGCAAAATATTAACATTAAAGGAATCAGTTCCATGTTTTTATGTTAGGACACTATCGGAGCAGCTTTGAATGATTCAGAGTTTAAAATAACCCTTATTTATCCTGAACCTGCAGCCCCTCAGTTTTCTTCTTTGCTGTTTGAAGCCACCTCTCACCTGATTGGCTGCTCCTTGCAAACAGAAGGTTTGAAGAGCAGGTGAGAGGAACTGCTGTGTTCACAACTAAGAGCTGTGTGCCTGAGATGAATTAGGGATATTCTCTTTGAAATCATACAAAGCCAAAGTTTTGAAAAGCGGCCTGAAAGTGAGCCTTTACATTCTGAAGTCTAAGGCTCCAGTTACACAGGCCTTGAGATGGGTTGGCAACTGCCTGCCAACCACTGGTCGCTAGGGAGAAATGAGTACTGCCCAACTGGTTGCAAGTGGTTGCTGGAGGCTGTTGGCAGTTGCTGTGAAATCAATTGTTAAGCCCCAGTCATACAGAGGTTGCTTGCTGTGGCAAACACTTGCCAACAATTCACTAAGTGGCCGTGAGACTGTGAATGGGTGCAACGCAAACCGGAAAGCAAAAACACCTTCAAAGTAAAAGTTTCGCCTTTTGAAGCATATTGGTTTCAGCGGTAAGACACATCTTTTACTTTGAAGGCGAAGGGTCTCCACTTCTGGTTTGCATCAGCGCCTTGAGGCGACTGTTTGTTGCGATTTGGCGCTATATAAATAAAATTGAACTGAATTGAACTGAATCACAATTTTCACAGTTTCATACTGATTAGTGAGCTGATCGGGCCTGAGCGACTGAGGCCTAAGCTTCTGCCTCGTGGAGATTACTGAAAAGTCTGTCCTGTATAAACATCCTACATTTTTAATAACTGAGCCACTTTTCTACCAAACTTAAATATTAATTTTTATTATTCTATTTAGCTGCATATACAGCGATGGCTTAGATAAATACTGAAAAGTCAAAAATGTCTTAAACTGGAAGACACATTATTATTAGGTTGATATTACTATTTCTAATAAAGTGCTTTTCCTAATAAAATTGTTTTATGGCTACAATTTTGTGTAGCTTTTCTGTGTAATGCTAGCATTTCTGTACTGCAATATAGTATAGTTACATTTTCAGGCAAATATATCACTTATTTCATGCAGCTCAGTACATGTCAAAAATTCCTCATTAAATTATCATCATCATTTATCACATTGGGGCAAGTTTTCAAAGAAATAAAACTTAAAAGGAACCATTTTAGTGAATGATCTATTTCATTACAATCACCGGCTAGACCCTACGCCTGTCATTAATCATACAGTAACTGGTAAACTATTTAACACAAAGTTTTCTGCATCCCTTTGTGGATAAGGACAATCTGAGTTACTGGCTGTAGCTGGGGAGAAGTTCACGGGGCTTTTGGTGGTCAGATGACACTGACGGGCCTTGAAACTGAAGCATCAGACACAGGGAGGGGATGTAGGATGGGTGTGTGACAAATAATAGGGGAATTAGAAATTAATGATTCTGCCAGTATGTAAATGGCGATTAAAGGACAAGCAGTGCTCCAGGCTTTCTGGCCCAAGCTGCCTCTACTTGTTTGGATAGGGACTAACACACACGTGCACACATGCACACATTCTTGTGATGCATACTGAGGCTGTGACACACATCTATATGGGCATAAAAGAAAATAAATCCAGAGCGCCCTGGACCAGATCAAATCAATCGGCCATAATGGCAGGGCTGATCATTATGGGCTGCTTTTGTTTGTTTAAATGAAGAGTGAGTGTGTCTGCCATATTGAGTTGGATTAGCCAGTGGAAAACTGTTGCCTGCAGCCCCAAACGCTGGATGAGAGTCACCAAGTCAGGCTCTACAGTAAAATACTATGAAGGCCTATTTAGAAATCAATGTCAAACTTTCATTAGTAGGGTCAACAATGTAGATATATTGTCTAATCGCTTTGGGTCAACAAGGCATGAGAGGAAGCTAAGGAGAGATGTGGCTTCCCTGGGGTTCTAGCACAGCAGGAAGGATTTAAAGCTATAGATCCTAAATTCAATCCTCTGTATGGACCGTTAAGTTTGAGGGCAATGTAGCAGCATCTATCAAAATTCTGCAGCATTTGGCAATTTCTTCTTTGAGCTGGTTTCAGTAAAAGAAAAAAAAGACCTGAGCTCTGAAAAATTCCAGCTGGCAGGCTCATTGACAGGAAGAATGAAATGCCTGCGTCCTGTCTTCCGATGATGTCCTGTCTTCGGTCAGCTGCGGAGACTGATGGAGGGCCTCGCTCAAAGAGCTGGTCAGCGCTGACCTAAACTGTCACAGATAAACTGATTCTGCTTCAGCCGTTTTGTTTTAAAAGGCTCCAATGAGAAGACTGGCCAGTCGGGCATGGACGCAGATACGGCGTGATGAAGAACGCCGAGAGAAGTCAAAATGACGTAACCACAATTTTTGCCGTCTGGCATACAAACATAAAATCAAGCAGTTCCTCCAAACCCACCGTGATATTACAAAATCCTCTTTGGATGGTGTGCGTGAAAACACTGCAATTCAAACTAAGCTTTTACACGTTGTTATGAACAGTGAATTCGTTAGCAAGAGTTTTAGATGTTGATTCACAGTATAAGTCAAAAACCTTTATGAACAAGAATCAGACGTCTTAAACTGGTCTTAAACTGTATTTTGTATTTAGATTCTGTTACTAGAAAGAAACTAAAGCCTGTTGTCTTCTCCTTGCGTGCTTCAAATATATATAAAAAATAAATGAAAAGAAAAGAAAAAGTAAATAACTAAAGCCTGATCTAGTGAAAAATGATATTGAGAGTAACAGCTACAAAGTGGGCAATCAAAGCCTGAAATATTCAAATTGTTCCTTACAGCTCTACCAGTGAGGGCCCTTTAGTGCAATTCATTTTGAACTGTAACTGTTTACAGCACACAAACGCTCTTGGCTTCGCCCCCGTTACTAAAGTGAAAATCATCCTCTGATCATCCCTCATCATATCCGACCACCCAGGGCATTAAAATGACAGAGTGTTAATTAATCCATCATGCTGGTTAATTGAAATGATGTATGATAGTCATTTGTTTTCTTTGATCCCTGAGCTATTAGTGCTGTGTAACTGTATGACTAATTAGTATGAGAACACTTCTGAAATAATTGGCTGTAATTAATCTGTCAGCAGCGTGAAAAAATGACTGCGTCTGACAGTTATGAGGGATTGCAGTGTTGATATAATTATGTAATGATCGGGGACCACTTAGTCTAACAAACCCCTGCATCTTAGATGTGGTTTAAATCCAGTTTGCTGTGCTTTATTTGTTCCTTTATACAGTTCCTTTACTGTTTGCTGCCGCCCGGGCCTTTGTTGTCGCTGTTGTTCAGCTGTGTGTATTGGATGAGCAGCTGAAATGATGCTATCTGGCTCCCTTCTTCTTTTTCAATGATTTCTATGGCAACCATGTCAAATGATTGAGGTCGGGGGTCAAGCTGACCAATAGTGAGTAAATTACATTTCTCTGAATGATTCCCCCTGAGTTGCTATTGAAATCGAGCCCCAGCCCTCTGATGGATACATCTTGTCATTCACAGTTTAGAAGGCAAGAGGGGAAAGTACAAACATGACACCAGAGGGCTCGCCTCGCTCAAACAAAGTGGCTGCTGAGTGAACAAACACACAAGCACAGCTACAGTAGAGCAGCACTGAAAAAAAAATAAAACAAAACAAAAACATGGTAGCTGTCATGCCCCAGCCACATCTTTTAATTGATTATGTGCTTCATTTTTAAAGAAATGACAAAAGCTCCTGAGGTGAATTTCAAGTGCGCAAGTGCCCACTGCAGGCTGTTTATTAAGGCCACACAAGGAGCAGTAAATAGAGCAGTTCCCCCCTCTGCAAACACGAGGCCTGAAGGTCATCGGTTTGTCTGAACCGTAGCTCACTCAATCCCTCAGCTCAGAGTTCAAGTGCTGACGCTCGCCCTCCTCTTCCCCTGTCCTCCTGCAGTCCTCAGAGACCATCCCAACACTGCAAAAAGCAGAGAAAAGAAGGAGATAAAAACACAAACGATTGTGATTTATTGCTTATTGTGTACCGCAGAGTGGAGAAGTGGGGGGGGGGGGAGGACAGAATGAAATCCGTTGCAAATTGAATTGTCTTTGTTTGAAGCAGGTCTGCTTCAAAAAGAAAAAAAAATTCTATGACAGAGGCCATAAATGACAATGGCACAATAATCTACAGCGACCTGTCCGAGAGGCTGATAAGCCATCACTAAAGGGGCTGATCGATACTAACTATTCATTTCTGAAATTATCTCCACATTGATCCTGGAACAAGTGCCAGCAAGGCAGGGGCACACAAGCCTTAATACAATAATTATATAAAGGGCTACAAGCTCATCCTCCCAACCAATAAAGCCTGTCAGCAGCAGCAGGCACGGTGAAACCCCATAATCCATCAGCACATTGGCCTCTGACCTCTGGGCTTGGAGGCTTTTTCTGTACAGCCTTTATAAAAGTTGCTTACTAAAGGACACAATTGCTGGATGTACCTCAGTGGGCAAAGGTGGGAAACAGGATTTGTGGAAAACCGGATGTGCTCATAATACTCGTCAGCCTTCTACTTTGCAATGACAGTTTCTTCTAGCCAGGACTCGAAAGCGAACTGTAACAACTCTGAGCTGAAAACAGCCGCTTTGTATGCCGAAGATGTCAAATGGCAGTAATCACGCTTGCATAAGTAAATTTGGACAAATTGGGTGAATCTTTAGGGACACTTGTCTTCCCACTTTGTTATTGAGGCTGATAAGACGGGGGGTATTTTTACATATAAATCTTGCAGGGTGCAGCTTTGAGATTGCTGAGGGTAATCTGCGGAATTATCAAAATGAAATGAATATTCAAGCCACCTGCCATGGCTCAAGCTCAATCACTCACATAGAAAATAATAAGAGGCATGCCATCTGTCTGTATCACAAAGCATTTATGCATGATTAAGGACATGTACACCGCTAAAAAAATGAAATAAATTCCCTTGGCCTGGATAATACTTATGTCATCTTTATAATGCCTCCTTATTAATAGCTATACAAGCACAGTGCACAGAAACCAACTCTGGGCCATTTTTTTAATGGGAACCACAGTAGAGGACCTGTGTCCCTGGTTATCTTAATAGACTAATTGATCTGCTATTGAAGAGGCACGTTCCTCTGAGCATCACAGAGACAGCCCGGCTCCAATCAGACAGGCATGTGTTATCAAACTGGGAAGTCAATTAAGAGAGAGAGAGAGAGAGAGAGAGAGAGAGAGAGAGATAGGGGCACTGGCTCCAAACTGTCAGCAGACTGGTTCTCACAGAGGGAAGTAGGTTTCAGAGACGTAGTCCAGACTACAGACATACAGGAGTCAATGTTTCAGTACAGGATGGTGGAAAATGTGTAACCTTGTCTTTGTGAAACACCAACCTGGAGCCTTCTATCTGGCTCAAAGTCACAGTCACTAGTAGACTGGTGTCTCTTTCAGTTAAACATTGTATCTAACCTATGCAAGTTGATGATGTAAAAGAAAAACGTGTGCTTTAAAGCTAAAAGTGGCTCATCTACGCGTGTGTAGAAAACAGTAAACTTATCATCAACATCTACCTTGTCTGACGTCAATTTAATTCATTCTTAGGTGCAAATTAGCCACATCCTCCCACCTGCAGTGCCTGGGCCAGCCATAGGCTGTATGCAAGAGAAGGTTGTAACCATAGAAATGACCACGTTTGGATGTGAGTGTGGAGTGCCAAGTAATCAGCTAACCCAGCACATGATTAGGTGCATTCATAGGCTGTATTGGTGCATCACACAGACACAGATACCTGCTAATTGGTGCTCAGCAAAATACAATGAAATGAAGTGGAATGTCACACACCAACACTGCAAACTGATAGTGCAATTAACTGCTCATTAGGTCTTGTTTTTGTCAGATCATTTTACATAAATTGCTCCAAAAGACACACCCTAAACACAGTCAAGAGGTCCAGTTGAGTGACTTGAATTAGTTGACCTGCAGACAGCTGCCTGTGACAGTAAACACCTGTCTGTCAAAGGAGCCATGTCTTAATTATGCATAACTTAAAAACTTCATACAATTTAAATGGGCAGGTTAGAAACAATCCCCCACACAGCTGACATTAAAGGGGGAAATGAGTTACCAAAACATATTATTTCTGCAAGCATGGGAGTCTGTGAGCATGAACTCATGAGCCTCAAGGGGACATTCAAGGAATGGCATTTTATAAAGTCACCACAGAATATCAAAATAGCAAGCAAACAAAGTATAAATGAGTGCCACGTGAGTTGGTAACATTTATAATAACTGACAACATTTTGCATGTTGCTAAAAGTTATTAATTTGTTACAGTTCCCGGTTATAGTCAGCGTTATCGTTCATCAAGTGCAGTCAAAGCTGATGGCTTCTCAAATACTCTCAAGGTGTCCTTTGGCACCAGTCGCAGCAGCGCTGGATGCCGAGAGCAAGTTGTCCGAAAGAGCCACAAAAGCAAAAGGAAACAAAACAGGTGGTGGTTTAAATCACAAGACTGTCAACCAGGAGGCCGTGTTCATGCCCTTTTTGGGAGCTTTTTTGTTTTGTTTTTGTTTTTGCTGGTTTCAGTTTGGCCTTGGCTCTTTGAATGGAGGGGCTCGTGGAACTCGTGGAGTTTTTTGCAGTAAGCGTTTTAGAAGTGTCGTGTTTGTTTTTTTGATTAATTATTAGCGTGCATTGTGCTTAAGTTCTTAACGCCTGCACAGAGAACTCACCAGTGTAATGTTGTGTTTTCAGGATATCAAGCTGACTGATCAGGAATGAACTTGATCACATTATTCGATCATAAACAGGAAATTCAGTGAATCTGCTGTGTTTGTCTGCCAAAAGACAACCGTTGCAAGGAATGAGCCCACTGAGGCGTCAGTTTTTGTTAATTGGTTAATCAGTTGGAAAATATAGTTATATTACTTGGTGCAACCAAAAGAGCGGAGTCATGGAAAAGTGTTAGTCTGTACACCGACTGCCGACACTGCTTCCTCAAACGCGCACGTGTGGAGACAACTATTTTGAGCTGGTGAGAGGTTGATGACAATATTCACTGCTTACACAGCCGCAAGCTTTCATTCCCAAACCCAGTTTCCTGCGCTGCCTGTGATTTTGCCATCCAGACTAAAACCACACTGTTGTGTTCAGTTTTTGTGCCTGAAACTGAATGAAAGATTTTCTCCTATTAGACTCAGAGTGGCTACATTAGGTGAGGGGCTGTTCTGTCTTGCAGGGCTCAGCAGCTGTCCAGTTTTATGAAAATGCGGATCTTTTATTTTTTTTTTTTAGATCATCTGAAAATCTTAATTTTACCACTAACGCAACTCGCGTCTACCGTATGGGTTTTAATTAAGTCTTTTTGTGGCTATCTAGCTAACTACATCTGCTGTAGCCAGAAGGCTTATTATCGGTAAGCCTGTCTACAAGAACCCTTTCTTGTTTGACTCACCGCTCCTATTTTCAGCTCCGCTTTCATGTTTGAAAATTTCAAACTCTTTTACTGTCTCATCACACAAGCCCAAACTTCCTGACAGCTGACCCACAACATATATCAAGACCGTGTTTTGTACTTCAGATCTGTTTGAAATAATACAGGCGGAAAAGAGCAGCAGCGTCTGAACGGGGAACGAAAATTGCACCAATGCACATTAAAAAAAAAAAAAAAAACGGAAAAAAAAAATTTAATGAAGCAGATGTCACAGAACTGGTCTGGCTGTTGGATGGAAAACTGAAAATCTAAGCAAATAAATAATGATGTTTTCTACAGATTCCTGCTGTAAAGATAGGAAGAAATGCTGATGCAAACCAGCCTTAATCTGCATTGTTGCTTCAAATGCTAGACACAGAGGTTGTTTGTTATTCACCGACATTGTAACTTTCATCTGTTATCTCCTTTCATTGGAGCGCTGGGGTCCTCTCTAAGGGGTGAAGATTACCCTTAATGTGTATTCTAAATGCACTTGTAATTGCATTAGTGATCATTTTAGATACAGCGACTAAATAGCTCTTTTCACAAAGAGGATGTAATAAATATTGAAAGGACGCAGCAAGGCTTTATCCACCATTTTACTTAATTGCTTCAGACTGTGTGACAATGGCTGGTTACTGGACTGTGGCGGACGAGCGTTTCACCACAAGACAAACAGAGGATGTATCTATTATCTGAGCCGCATGGAGGTCGTCGACCTACGACAAGCGGAGGACCGGAGACATTAGAGATCATGTGCAATTTAATCTTCACACAAAATAAAAGGAGGATGGACAGAGAGCGGCAGCACCACAAAAGGAGCCAGAAGAATGGACGGCCGTCTTGGACAGGCCTGTCCCCCAAAGGATACTGGGCATTTTCTCCTCAAGCCACTCAAAGCCATCGCACTGTGCCTGATTCCACTCACTCCTCTGACACTTGTATTAATGGTATTTTGGCCTGGGACTGTAGATGCTGGAAAGCGATTGTGCAGAAGCAGCTGTGTCTCTCTTACTCCCTCTTTCTCTCTCTCTCTCTCATACTTTGCGAGTGTCTCTTTTTACTGACTCCTCTATCCTCCGTCTACACCCACACCCACACCCACACACACACACACATGCTCCCACACACCTTCTCTATTCTCTATCCATTCGTTCAGTCATTACTGGTCAGTGTCAGCACTTGAAAACTGTTGTGCTTGCCGAGCCGGTGTCATCACAAGTGGAATTAACCATTTTCCCTGTGCCTGATTGCAAGAAGCCCGACTCATTCCAGCACTCCTATACACTCCATCAAGATCCACTGACATAGAGAAAGCCTACTGGCTTCTATTAAAAGCATGATATAACAGTAAATGTTTACCAATCTGTGGGAGGCTCTGCAGTTCTTGAATCCCATAACAAAGGGGGAAAAAAACAGAAAATCAATCCTCAGACATGATGAGAACACCTCGAGTAATCTGAGAGAATCAAGATGGAAAATATTAATTAGTGCAGAGTGTAGAGAAGCTAACACGCTCACTGAGTCGTGCCACAATCATATCTTTTGATAAATCATGACTGAGGAACAAAGCTTTCATGTTAATCCCAGCTGGGCGCAGTTAAATAACATGTAATCAGTCATTCTCAGGTACAAATGAGACACAGATACAGAGAGGCATAAGGCCAATGATAGCATCTACCAGATTTATCTTCATCTGAAGGGATAACATGCAAAAATATCCATGGGCCATCTCGAATAAACACAGCTTACTATGCGAGATGACGAATGTAATTCCTTGCAGAAAAGGGGAGAGGAAAAAAAAAATCATAATCGCAGGGGGATTACATCTAAAATCTTAATATCTTGTATTTAGGCCTTCAGTGGGAGTAATCTGTTGTCTGATCTGCCTGGTACATTTCTTGAGAGGTTCGCGGGAGATCGTGAAATTGAATGAGTAATGCAATACAAATCGGCTTCTGTTTTTGTTATTAATTTCTTTGCAGAAGATTACAAGATTTGCGGAGATTTGATGTGACCCTCTAACACCGTTGTAGGTGGCCTTGACATTAAAGTCAAAATGAGAACTTTAAATAACCATTACCTCCCGGATCAGCTTTCTCTTTCTCTTCACAGCAAGTGCTTCTGGAGGAGATGTAATGCACATACAGTCTGACACGAGAGAGGGAGAGAAAAAAAAACAGGAATACAAGGGTCTCTCAGTTAATGTATCATCATCTGAGTGGGTTTGGATTGGAGTTATTAGAGTATTTCACTTCATTGCATGACCTCCTGTTCCTCCTCAGATCATGAATCCTATTCATTACCCAGTCCTTCTGGAGTGCCCGCCTTTATAATATTACTCAATTTATATTCTGAAGCGGGCTCCTGGGAGAGCGATCAGCGCTCCGAAACAGCGACCCCCCCTATAACCCAATCACAATATTTAAAGGGCAGCAAAGAGCTTTTTAATGCGCGTCGTAGATAACCATTTAAAGTGGATTGCTTTGCTTTAATATGACCTTAACAGGCTGGCAGTCACATGTGAAGAATGAATAAGCTAATAGGAGAGACGACAGGGAGAAAGAATGAAATCAAAAAGCAGAATATGAGAGATTTGTTTCAATGCTAGCTGGCCTCTTGACGGCTGCTGAGAGGAGCATGATAGAGAATCACAAGCGTGTGAATGAAACAGGACAGGCGATGAATGAAGCTACTGCTTGCATTTCTCTTTTCCCTTTTCCCAGAGTATGAACTGCTTTATCATGATAAAAGACAAGACAGGTATAAATGACACATTTACATTTTCCCATCAAAGGGAAACTTGTCTCAATCTCGATGAAAGCAGCTGTAGATCTGGGTTTTTCACTGCAGGGACTCAGACACTTACAGGGCAATATACACGGTGGCAATATGTTTTCTTTGATTTACCATGTAGACTGTCATTTTGCTGGGAACCTGCGCGTTGTTTGCATTTTTAAACTGTCACAGCACGTCTTTGTCAAAACATTGCATTTGGTATAAATTACTTTTTTTTTTTTTTTTTTGCCAGTCTTTATTCAACAAGGAAAGACTGAAAAGCCATTTCTAACTTGGTTCAAGATTTGGCATGTTAGTATCTAATCCTGAAAAGTAGCAAGTACTTTTACTCAAGTACTGTGATTGAGTAACGTCTGACTAAACGTGTACATACATTTCAATGGGAAAGTATAACTTTTTGTTACATTATAGATGGGAAACTAGTTACTTTTTATCTTATGTGACACAAACCACTAGGCTACCATCGCAGGTCCAAACAAGCATTCAAGAACTTGCTTTGAGGATGGTGGTCTGTTTCAGAGGTGTAGTTAATTTGATTACTTTCCTGGTTCCCCACCCCAGAAATGTGTTGTCATATGATTGCAACATGATTACTTTCCCCCAGTAATTATTAGGAGCTCACAGTTTGTTTGTTTTTGTTTCTTTTTTCTGGGGGACAAAAGGCGTCTTCCTCGGTGAATAACTGTAAATATAACAATATGATATTCAATAATACAATATTATTTATATTTATAGATGACAAACAATACATTTTTAAGCTTTGCGAGACGTCTCCTCTTATACCTCGCAGAGGCTCGGTCCATTTCCTGAGATTTCCTAAGACCTATACTTTGCAAAAGTGAACTTAAAATAATGTGTAATGATGTGTAGCGCATTATTTTTTTTTTACTTTGAAAACTCAGCAGAATAACACATTTATGGTTTTAACCAAACCGCATTTAGTTAGCTCCATTACCTCGCCGATGAATCTTGCGCTTCAATGCAGTCACCACATTTTAATGGGGCAGCCATGCCTCCTAATGCACGTTTATGGAGGCAGGAGGTTTTTATGCAATTAAAGTCATTAAAACGCATTGAATTTTCAAACAATTTTCAAGTGGTTTGGTTTGGTATTTATTTCTGCTAGAACTCTCTGATTTCTAATGCCCCCACCCCCCACCCCGCCCTACTACAACATTTGTTTGTTCCAGTTTAAAGAAGTAGGTACGTGTTGTCAATATCAGAAGCTGAATGTCTTTTTCAGGAGGATGCATGAAACCATGCTGAAGCTAGCTTCTGATGTAGGCTATGCTATAGGGGGTTGTCTCGTAAACTAAAGCTAACAGCCATAACCTCTTAAATAAATGTGAATACAAGAGAGGAAAAGACATAAGACCTGATGAAAGAGACACGGTGAAGGCTAACTAGCCTAGCTTATTTACATCTCTGAAGTTAGTATGTTTATTTGATTGATAGCTTATTAAGCAATACGACAAATGAGAACACATTCGCATCTTTTAGATAGTTCACACAGAGTGTAAAGTATTTTTTATGTTTTGTGTGAAGTCGTGATAATAACGGGCCAATAACCAGGCCAACTTCAATTTCAAATCCTGCTCAACACATCACTGTTTCTGCTTTTGTAGGGTAGCGTTAATCTTATCAGCCCCCATCAAGCCCGCTGCTTGAAGTTTAACTTCTGCCATGTTATTATTGGCATTGGGATGATATTTATCTGTGAGCGATCTCTGCATGGTGCAGAATCAGCACCGCTAAAGGCGGATGCAGATCATCTATATATAGATGAACCCCGATGTCCTTGATATTAATCACAGTCCATAACCAAAGGCATCATTTCATCTTAAATCTGGCTGAACAGAGCATTTTTTTAGCCAAATGAAAGGGTGTTGTGCCCTCCGCCTCTTTCATTACATAAAGCACACAGACCCTTTGAAATTGACAAGCATCAATACTGGCAAGGCAAATTAAGCATGCATGTAATTTATTGAAATGCACTCAGATATGAACCTTTGTCTTTATCCATTGTGCTTTGTCATCAGTGACTGAGAACATTATGTTAAGAAGGAGAACGAGAAGCAAAATGATGATAAAATAAATAGTTTGCTCTGGCACGATTAATATTTCACTGTGTATCATATTATCAGATTCTGATCAAAACTTGTGATTAAGAATTTAGTGCTTAGTCAATTTTTCCCTCTTTTTGAGGATTTTAATTAGCAAATGAACTGCTCTGATAAACAAATGATTGATGCACCACAGTAACGGTTTCTCTTCAGTGTGAGTGAATGAGTGTGTGTGCGCGCACGCGCGCGTGCGTGCGCGTTGTGTGTATGTAAGCATGTAAACGATGCAGATGATGTATAGCGATCATCTAAGAAAGACCAGCCAAATGCGAAACAACCATTACATTAGTGTTTCGGAATGTGATATAGAGGAAAGGGTCGCTGTGTCTTACCAGTATTAAATTCTAATTGGACGCATCCCATACTGGTAGCTTCTCAAAAAAAACAACAACATTTGATTTAGGTGATTTGCAGAAGTGCCTTTAGCTAATGTCAAAATGTGTTTTAAGCCTTAGTAATGTGTTTTGCAACAATGGCTGTTACATGAAAATTCAATTCTTCCCCATAGGAAGAATGGAAAACAGTCATTAGAAAACAGAGTATTTATCATACAACCTCTGTTTCTGCTGCTGCATAAATAGCTTTACTTCATACTGCTGTTATCCTCATTTTAAGCAGCTAGAGGTATGAAATGAGGAAAAGTCAACCCCCACCCCACCCCACCCTTTTGTCCGTTTAGGAACATTGAATGTGCAACCCTGCTTTCCCAGATGCTGATTGTACATTGGATCAGTGCTTATAGGGATTGATACCCTCAAAGTGGCATCCCATTGGTTGTTGAAGACCCTGTATAAATCATCCATTGCACGCTGATATACAAACTGCATGATAAATGCTCAGCAATCTAATGATGAAAACAATTATTTGGGCTTTTAACTTTTTTTTTTTTTATCTCTGTGCAAAATGGAGCCATTTTGGAGACAGAAATGGTGACAAATAACGGTAAGAGGCTGTGAAACGCTGCCGTTTACACTTTTCGAGATTAACGTCATTTGTATCAGTTTAGCGCCAGAGGGGCCAAACTGCATGATGAAGGAGATCTGAAGTGGGCTTTGCTAAAACTGCGGAACGAAGAGAGTAAGTGTGGAGGAAGAGGGAGAAAAGTGGGATGTAGTGGATATAAGGTTGTGTTTGTCATGTGGGCTGGGGAAGGGAGGGACGATTCCAGGGTCAAAGGTGGATCTAAAGCAACAGAAACAGAGGAGCGTTACATTTCCTCTGGCCACCCTTAAATAATGTCCGCAGGCCCAAGTTATTAACCTCTTTAAAGCCCACAGAGCAGAGGAGCACAAGCCTCCAGTCAGGCCTGGTTGTGGTCAGGGAACAGATAGCAGAGATAATAGAAGCGCACATGGAGGAAGAATGCACTTGTGTATCTGGGGATGGGGGAAAGAGTAACACAAGTGAAGGAACAGGGCCAAATAAAAAGAGAATAATCCCAGGCACAGATAATCAATGGGGAGATGAAAAGAGGAGAATGAGAAATGCACTTGAATTTTCTATCTTACCATTTTTTTTTTGTATTCTATTTCAAATAGAGTTTATGATGTGTTATTCTTGCCTTGCATAGGGGCTGGGGCGGTGTGAGAGTGTGTGCTGCTCTGAGGGGTGTTGTGGAGGCTAAGGATGCTGGTTCACGGAGGGTTCACCCATTACCCAGGCCCTGCAGCCAGCTGGGGGGCTAACCAGGATGATCAGCGCGAGCCACAGCCTGCACAGGCCCCAATGATTTTCACATCAAGCCGCCTGATGTACAGCTCCACCGTCTACCAATCGCTCTCCCATATCGATCCCCCCTTAAATGAGCCTTCCCCGCTTTGTACCATGAGCAATAATTAAAAAAGCAGCACATTGATTTTAACTAATATTATGAGAGATCAGGATGTGCACATGCTTACAAAACAGCTAAGTCGCTTCATCTACCATCGGCAGCAGAAAAACAAAGCAGTGCAGAAAAGGAGGAAAGGAAGGTGGGGGGAAATAGTTGATTAAATCCAAGTTAACAAAAGGATGCAAACATACCAAAATCAAACACTGCAAAAGTATTCAGTTTGTTCTGCAAAGCACAACTGAAAGGCTGCGGTAAGATCTCTACTGAAAACTACTCACCTTGTGAATATTTTCCAATTCCTCGAAGAACAATGTGTTGCACTGCAATTGCCAAAGAGACAATTAAGCGTCCTGTGAACCACAACGGATCTCAAATCCAGCATTCGGGAGAAATAAAGTGTACATTTATGCAAAACCTAGAAGCAGATGTGTCCTGTTAGGATTTGAAAAATGCACAAATCAGGTGAGGGCTGGTGGGAATGCACATTATTTGGTTTTCATCATTACTCCAAGAAAACCGTATATCTGTTTCAAGATCTCCTTAGCGTTTAACTCAAAGATGAGGTATTTCTCAGTGTACCAACATATACATTTTCATGGATATTTTATGCAGCTGTGAAGTGTACAGTGTAGAAGATGATGCGGGCATTTCATGGTTGTTTCTTTAAACTCCAAATGCTATATTAATGTAAAGAAGTGCCTCAGTTAATGATAAATACGACCACACTTGGTTTCCTCGTGAAGAGCACTGCAAGGATAAAAATTATATAAACTTTATAGAAGTAGAATACACATTAGTCCTTAAGTATTTTTTTTTTTGTGTGTCAAAACAAGCGAACAGATCAAAATATTTAAATCCTTGATCAATCTAAAGAGCGCTGGAGATTTATTTTATGTTACGTTTATGTTAAAGCTTTCGGCAAATTATAACACATATCTACACAGAGTAGCACAGGTTGACGATTTTGTAACAGCAGGAAGCACGAGGGATTGCTGCGTAATCACACTTTTCCTGCACTGTCTTCATTCTTGAGGGCTTTTTGAACGAAATAAGCTATGCAGACACAAACAGCAGCAGCGCTCGCTCTCACTGCCTGATCACTGCCCCCTGTTCCACTGTGCATTTCTCAATACCTCGTCCTATGACATTAAAGCCTCAAACACAGAGGCTCGACATATGCTGTGGCACTGCAGAATGCTTTAATGTGATAAGTAAGTGTCACATGTGGGAGGGGCGGGATTTCCCTGGCTGCTCTGTAGCTGAGGTTGATGGTAGCCCCCAGTGGACACTCTGCGGTACTTGGCCATTGTGGCTCTAACATTGGCATTGAGGGCCATTAAAGGCTCCATAAAGTGACCAAGGCCCAGGCACCTAGCTCTGCAGCCCCATTCACTTATGCGGCACGCAGGCATCCCATAATCCTTAGCATATGGCCCGTGAGTGTCGACAGGCATGAAATTACATCAAGGGCATTTTTTGATAACTGTCGATACTCTCGCAAAGACGGTCAGCCTTATTGACGCCAAAGTCAAGGGCTGCTGTGTGTGGTGAGGAGGGGGGAGTTGTCTGGGTGTGATGAGGGGCCTGCAATGTCAGACAGATGCCAGTGAGAACGGATCCAGAGGGAGCCTGCTCTTTATTGATATGAGTAAATTGATATTGATAAGGATTTGAATTGCTATGGATTGTGTTAAGCAGCATTATAATAGAGAGGTCCTCAAAAAGGATTGCGGTCAGAGAGTCACTTTATTAGGCAAGTTTTTCACTCCTTTGAATTTAGTCGTTTGAAATTCATGCATATTCATGATTTATCTCACGTATTGTTAGTTTTAATTTAACTGGGTCAAACAGCGCAACATGTTGCTGACAAAGTCCAGCAGGGCGCACGATTACTCGAGGCTCCGCGTGTTTTTGTTTGAAATACAAAACAGTGCGAGCAGTGAAGCCATAACTCTCTGATGCTGCTCCGCTTTCACCATTTGAAATGGCTTACTTTGCTTCATTTGTTTCAATGAAAAACCAAAATTTGCATATACAGGGCTCTCAGCACACATGTAGACATGAAAACATGACAATCAACAAATGACTTAAAATAGTTGTGAAACATTTATTTAACCCCTTATAATGCAAAGATAATTTTTTTTCCCTATGCTAATAGTTACACATAATCTTTGAATTCATTTCATGATGACAGTGGTAAAATTATTTAGGTATTTTTACTTTAAGTAAGGGAAAAGCTGCTGAAATGTGTGGGTCACATCACATCAACGACCTCTGTAATTGCAGAGGAGTCTCGGAGTGGACCTTACACGGAGCAATATGCATATGTGCATTTAGAGTATACTCTACTGCCACCTAGTGATCACTGAGTCTTTGATTAATATGTTGAGGTTTATGCATCTTTCCCGCTTTGTCAAGCTGACTATTTCAAATTTATATCAGAGAACTGAGTTAAAGTTCTGCATTTACTGATCATATCTTTGACAAAATGTACACTTTCTGAAGGTGACTCTTAAAATCATCTACACTAATAATGGAAGCAACATTCAATGCAAATTTTAAAATACGTTTGTCTGCATTCATGACTATTTTATTCATCATAGATTTAATAATCAATACCCATAATGCCACGGGCATTATGTAAAGCAGAGGCAATGTAAGTGTCCTGAAAAGAGATTCCCATGGGAAAGATGGATTTGGATGGGAGACATCTATAATGCTTCCTGTCATGGTTAAAGAGGACGGCCACATTTCAGCTCAAATATAATCTCATTAATGGCTGTAAAAGTAAGAACAGACCTCAATTCAACTTCTGGGAGACATGGTGCTCATGTCTCTTTCTACCCTTAATTTCTCTCATAAAATAGTCTGGGCTGAATAGCAGTCCTAATGGTTTGCCAAATGTTTGCTTCAGACAGACACCATCATTGCTTCTTTGACATATAGCAGGGTGGACTTTGAGTTTCAAACTTTGATTTTAGAAGTTTTCTTTGGACAAAATGCGTGTTCCAGATTTTAGTGCCGACTTGAGAGGAGAAATTCAAAAGCCTGACCCATTCGTCAACCTCAGCTAGAAAAAATTTGGCTAGAACTTAAGTTTTGTAGTGAAGAATTTCCTCTTACCTGATCATATGGAGCTGGTATGCAAAGGCAACAAAAGAAATAAACACATTTTTGTACAACAGCGAATAACAGTCGCCGCCGCTACCCCCAAATAAAACGCCCTTACGCGACACTTTTAAATAAATAGCAACCATATGGGTTTTTTTTTTTTGCTATTTGAACTGAAGGAAAGGGGAAGAAATTAACAGATAAATACGCATTAGTCTTATCTGTGCACTTTACAAAATGTACATGCGAAACACTCACGTCCTATGGGGGTCACATGCATTTAGTGAATGAACAGCAGCTACGTCACTGCGAGGGGACGCCTCATTATTTGTGAATGAGCTCCTTCCTGTCCTGCCATACTGAAGCACTTAAAGCCAACCAACACCAACTGAGGAAATAAATAAAGTTGTTCTTTAACTTCCCGGGATACTAGTCAAGGAAACATTTACCCATGGTAAAACAGTTAAAAGTGCACAAAGTGACTTTTTGGGTGACTATTGTGTGCCGGAAACACAAAATCATTTGTAAAGATGGAAAATGTGATGTGCGTGTCACAGATGAGCAGCCTGATCACTTGAGTCCGCATTCCTCACGCATCCTCAGTGTGATGCATATTAGCAGCGAGGCTACCTTCTTCCCGCTCCAATTAGCTTCCATTACCAGCTTGTAGCATCCCTGTTACACTGTTGACACACTTTTTTCGCAGGAGCACACCCTCACTTGTTCACTATCTGTCGCACACGCATACGCGCACTCTGCTTCTCTTTCTCTTTCTCACACACAAAGCGCACACACACTCACACACACAGCCTGTACTTTACAGATATCAGCTGTTATCCCCGTCTAGCATCAGTCCCCAGGCACTATGCTAACAGCCTCCTCTACAAGCCAATTTACAAGGATTCTGGTCATGTTTACATTAGCCCTCTCTCAGTGCATGAAAAGAGCAGGGCCGCGCTGCAGAATAGAAATGAGCGAATATGAATAATTCAATCTTCCTCCTGGCCATTAACACGTTTCCCTTGAATAAAGTGATAATAGGTTATCATCTGTGAAATGGAAATTTCATAACAGAGACGGTGAGAAGAGCGTCTCCGGTTACACCAGAGGAAATTAATTTCACAGCACATCTGCTCCACAAAGCCCCGGCCCTCCAATGCTAAGTATGAGAAAATGTAGTCGTTCAGCTCTGCTAGCTTTCTAATTAGATTAGCATGCTTATTTGAAGGCGGGAATCTTTAGTCTAGTCAAAGGAATTAGTGTTCCCCATTACAGATACCTAATATTTATAATAATGAAATGACTTCACCAATTAGGGAGGGTTAAAAATGCATTACTTTACCTTATTATATTTGCCAGATGGTACACTGAATAGTCCATGTTGTGCTGTGCATCTGGATTAGGACTATGGTGGCCTATTCACATGGCATGATGTAGTAATTGAAGTGTTGAAGGCAAGTTTAGTCCACAGATTTCAGTTTCGCTGCCTTCCTGTGGAAGCAGCTTTAGCTTCAGGACTAACCAGAAGTTTGACAGAAAAAAAAAAAAAAGCCCGAGCTTTTGACCTTCTTTTCTGAAAAGATAAATGGGCTTGAAACAAACCAATCCTGAAATTGAAAACTTTTGGTGAGGGGATAAGGCAGTGACAGCATTGTAAACAGTTATGATTTCGATGACTATCATCACAAGGAGTCCAACAGCGGCAGCGTGGGAGTAGAAGCTTTGAGGGACTAGAGGTCTTTCCTCCTGCCGTTCATCTATTTCTATCATTTTTTTTTTGTTTGTTTTGTTTTGTGACATTTTGTTGTTTACTGGTAGACAGCTGTAAATGATAAGAGATTGAGGGCCATTATCTGAAATGGGGATCAGCAATCCCTCTGGTGCGTGGCTATGAGACTCAAAGCAGCAGACTTCAGAGCCTGCTGAGTGTGGAGGAAGATCAAGCGAAGGAGGGGGCTACTGGGAATAGAGGACCAACGGTTTTCCAGTGCCAGTTTAAATGCCAACCCGGAAGCAGTATTCCTTAACTGTAGCAAGGGGGAAGATAAAGGAATGGGAGTGAAAGCAGCGAAAGGGGGTGGTGCTTAGAAACATCCCAGAAGCTGAGCTAATTACACTCAGTCTATATCAAGCGATGTTTGGTCAAACACATTTGCTATACTGCATTCAACACATAGTACAGGATCTGTGAAGGCCAATTATTAATATGGGGCATATAAGCATTTCAAAGAGGAAATAAGACTTCATGTCCTGTTGCATACCTCCTGTTCTAGTTCGCCCTTTTATTAACTTAAGCACGTATTTTCAAAACCTAACTCTCATCATATGAGAGCTCACAGGATAAAAGTGCCGTAAACCTTTGCTGCTCCATGTTAACACTGTAATGCTATTTATCTATGTTAATATCCTTGTAAGCTTGAGTTCTGTTTGGAGCGTGCGCAGCCAGCACTTCCCCACACCTCGCTCACAGAGAACAGACCTTGTCAAGGTTAAACTGAGGCAGTTGACACATTGTTTTCCATTGCAATTCTCGGCTTCTCTTCTATCTTGCTCCAGTCTTTTACAGATTAAGGCAGTTGTATTATAAGACACAGAATTAAAGCTGCAGTGTCCTAAAGATATAGCCCAATTCACTGCTCTTAATTTTGCAATTCCATCACCTGGGTGCTGCAAAGCCCTGCTTCTCCATCAAAACCATTAAGGGCATTGAAGCCTGGAGTATCATCAACAATGACAGGTAAATATTTAGGCTGTCTCACTGGAGCAAATAAGCCACCCAAGGTCAAATGGCTGTGTTAGCCCATTCCTGCCTAGCTACATTGGTCTTTAAGTCTCAGCAGGAGCAAAGTACACAAATACAAAGACCGTTTTCTGCATCGACTTGTGCAGCAGTGGAATGTAAACTCTATAGTGGACTGCACGATAACTGTGAGATAAAGCAACATTTAGAATATTAAGATAAAAAACATATCTTGAGATGTGCTTCTTTGCACCATCACTTTATATCATTTCCTGCATCAAAAACAGTCAGTACATCAGGGGACCAGACAATTGCATCTCGGAAAAAAAAGGTCAAGGGAGCCTATTTGCCGCTCAAGAAATCATCACATCTTAAACAACAACCAACTTTCAAATGTGTCATTTATCATATAATCTGTCATACTGAGGCAACGTTTTGCCAGAGTAAAAGAAAAAAAATCATAATTGAAGTTTTTATCTTTTCCATTATTTCCTCCCACAGCTTCTGTCAACAAAATCAGAATGCCTTCTTGAGTCACGTTAGGGAAGTGCAGCCCTGGGCCGAGCCACGGTGGCCTCTGAGATAGGCTGCGTGAGTGAGTTCTTTGCTTTTGTGTCAACAAGAGACTTTATAGCTTTGAAGTAATAAATCATAACAAAAAAAAAAAACTACTCTGTTCCTAAACATTTAGAGATAAGGGAGTTACGGATCAAATCAATTTAAGTTTCTGTACACAAGGTCCCTGTGTGGCCTGCAAACAGTTTGAGTATCAAAACCATCTCAACGTGAAGCCACTGTAAATGGATTAGTGTGGGCATGTCATCCTCCAGAAACAGCTACAGAGCAGCTGACAGGAATCATACAGGATCAAAAGACCCCTTCAGACAAATAAAAAAAAAAATGAAAACGACTGAATATCACCAGAGACGCCACAAATCAGCTTGTGTCTTGAGGGAAAATTATCAATTTAATTGTGTGTATGACAAAAGCGCTAAACAGTTTCGGCCCTGTTTCAGTGAAAATGAAACATTTAACATAAGAGTCTTTATGTTTTAAGAACAACAAAAAAGGCAGACTTTAATTTGTTATTCAAACAGTATAATTGCAGATAAATAGTTGGTGTTGCGTGTATATGGTATTTAGAATCCCTCAGGCTATTCATTCCATAAGCATAAAAAGGCAGTTACATGAGGAAAAAAGAAGCATCTTCTTTCCCAGCTGTCCAACTTATTGTTTTACTATTCTCCCTGAAGGAAGTCATAAAACTTGTCTCCTAAACAGATTTTTCTCTGTCTTTTCATTTTATTGTTGTGATACAGTAATTAAAATTAAGAGACACAGTGCTTCTGATGAATATAAATATGCTGGACAGAAAGAAAGAAAGAAAAAACGTGCATTATATCACAGCAACAAAGTTATCTAAGTCAATTAATCTACCCATTTATAGATTTTATGCTCAGATTATCACAAAATATCACATGTGATAATAATGCAATGTAATAATATTGTTATTACACTACATTACATTAGACCTTAATTTTATCTGGCGTTCATATAGGATTCTCATGATTTTGTACATTTATTATAAGGCAAAAAAATGTAGTTTACAGAGAAAAGTGCTGTCACATCTTATACCTGGGCATAGCTACTGTCATGTGACCCACTGCTTTGTGGAATATAATTTTGATGTCTTGGTTTGGCATTTTGCCCGTTGCAACCAGAAGGTGCTACATTTGATTAAGAGGCTACAGAGAGTACAGCTATCAGTTAGTGCTATGTTTGGTTTCTAAGCTGCATTGATAAACTGTGGGCACACTGCAGAGACACAGACACCTGCAAACTGGGAAAATATTGCTACAATATTAGTCAACGAACAATCTGAGCACAGACTTCTTGGGCATATTACTGACCACATCATTCTCAGAAAATTGCTTTCATTTCTGCAGAATGCACGAACACCACAAATCTAGTCAAGAGACCTGATTTAATGACTCAGATCACTAAAGTCGATCCCTGCCAGAAAGCTGGTCACTGCACCTGCACTGGCATCTTCTTGTCATTTAAAGCAGTCATGTATCTTCAAACCTTAATACCATTTAAACAGGTGACTTATATAAAAATACACATCCCTACATTTGCCACAAATAGGAAAAAAATACACCAAAGAGACCAAAAAACTTTTTTGCAGTTTTTGCTTCATATTTTGTCTTCGGAGCTTGTGCGTCTGTTCATGTGCTGCGTTCAGAGACGCAGGCAAGGTGTGAGAAGTCTCTCCATGTACTTTTATGCCTTCACATCAACAACAGTTGTGGCCGAAAAACATGTTTTAATATCTAATCTCTGTACCATTCTCTTCTGAGCGATATCTCAGGAACACCTGGAGGGAATTTTATTAGAACTGATCCAAATGTGATTAGAATTTGGTTTCTCAATGGAAAAAAAAAAAAGAATTAAAAAAAAATGTAATTTGCCTTTCCAATAGTCATCCCATACTCATGACTGTTGGGGCGCCACTGGAAGAGATTGCGAGCAGCTTCCTTCATCCCTCTTAGTTCCTGGACGCTCTCAGGCACCTCACAAGTGAGCATCCTCCATCTCATTTTCTGTTTTCCTCTCTTTCTGCGTCTTTGCACTGTTCCTTGTAGAACTGTTTTTGGCAAGACCTGCTGATCTTGTCACATGACCAAACCATCTCATTTTTCCTTTCTTCACTGTGGACAAAAGATCTTCATGTGGCCCAATGGCTTGTGCTGGCCTTTCATGTTGTTAATGTGGTCCTTGTAGGAGATGATTTTGCTCATATCTTTTTCCTCTCGATCAGCTGTTCAGTGTCCACATTTTACAAGCATAGAGGAATATTGCAATGACCAGGAAGCGCAGCAGTCTGACTGTGATGTTCTTGTCATACCAAACGCGTTTCAGTTTTGCAAGTGCTCCCGCTGTAATAATGATATTTGTGGTCTAACGCAATGTTCAGCAGGGCTGTAAAGTTGTGCTCTACTTCTGGTAGTACATGTAAAACTACAAAACAATAATAATATTAAAGGTAAAAGAAAGCGCAGCATTTAAAATAACACAAATTGCTGATTTGTTTGGCTGATCATCCTAAAGCTTTCTCTACAACATTAAATTTGAGATTGAAATTTCAAAACTTGTGACGGGGCTGTTTGACTTAGCCCCGCGTCAGCAACAGGCCATTTATCATTTAAGTGTCAGCATTAAATTATCCCTTCTTTTATGACAGCAGCATTACTCATCAGGATTAAGGCTAGCCAAACAGGGGCTCCTCGGCTACAGCCATCTCCTGCTCCCCATCGATCGCTGTTCCCTCCATTACCAACACAGAGGCTATCTGCATGACACCGGCACACTGCGCATGTTGATGATGCTCTTGTCTGCTACCAGGATGCTTGTATCATGAGCTAGAGAGAGAGAGAGAGACAGAGAGAGAAGGAGGGAGCAAAACACAGGAGAAAAGAGGAGATAAAGAGAGACTGTACGCAGAGACTCTCCAGAGAGTTAAGGTATAATGAAGTGCTGGATAAGTTTAATACGAACAACAGAAGGGGCCACTGCCGTAGTCAAGTGCTGTTAATATCTCCTCCATTCCTTAAGCAAATCAAGTTATCTGGCGCTGCCTGTGTTTCGATAAGGAGTGAATGAGGTCCGTTGAGAACAGCTTGATTTAGATGTTGTTTAAAGTGAATATCCAGATAACTCAAACACATAACACTGTATGATCTGAATCTACTTGTATGCCTGCTTGTTTTTTTACTCAGCGGAGCGTGCACTCGCACTGAAGAAAGGAGATAAAACTGCAGTGGCGTCTACATAAATCCCTCATTTCTATGCCCTTGCCTTCCAATGCCTCAAACGTGCCACAAGACATTACTTAAATAATGCCTGAAGGTGCAAACGCCACTGATGGTGTCCCCCTTCGTTCAATTTGAAACGCATCAAATCCTCTCTAATTCCACATTTCAGGCTTTTAAATTGCCCTGTGCTCTGAAACGTAACCAAAGGCTTCAACTTTGTTTCGAGACTTTTTCCTTTTTATTTTCTATTAATGTCAACTTTGTGTTAGTCTGAGAGGATGAGATAGGAGAGGGAATAAGGCCATTTTCTTTTTGTTGTAAATGTCCTCTGTGCGGTCACACAGGAGTATCTAAGGAGATAGCAGACCTGAGGATTTTCAACACAGGCCAATTTTAGGAAGTGAAAGCTGACCTCTTCAGGGACTTCCACATGGCATGTGTCTGTCAAACAGAGGAATCTCTCTGGATGTTCTTCTTCAAGTGGGACAACACTGGACTACATGGACAGAACAATAGCCTGTCTAATGTTCTGTCCATGTGGTCTGTTTTCAGAGACCACCACTTGATGAGATTTTATAGGTTAAAACAGTTCTCAGTTCAAAATAGCTTCTTTAAAGAACTCTAACAACCAAAATACTGTATATGTGAAGTACTTTCACTGTCCTGGCTATAGAATCTGGGACATTATGTGCGCCTTCATTCATCATTCATAAAGTTATTTCATAAAGTGTGTGTGTGTAAAAATAATCTTAATTATTGTCCACCTTGAGGGCTTTCAATCCTTTCATCAACTACAACTTTATTATATAATATTATTAGGGTTCCTGATTAC
Source organism: Cichlasoma orientale (assembly GCA_034780415.1). Taxonomy (NCBI): domain Eukaryota; kingdom Metazoa; phylum Chordata; class Actinopteri; order Cichliformes; family Cichlidae; genus Cichlasoma; species Cichlasoma orientale. The sequence goes on along the minus strand of JAVDPK010003034.1, from coordinate 16,340 downwards.
TAGTATATGGTTAAGGTGAGGCTCATTTTCAACTATTTTATGGCAGGGTTTGTTCCGCCACATCATTTTTTTAAATAAAATGTACAAGTGTAAAAATTTGAATCGATAATAAGCACAGTATAGCTGTGATAAAATGCTGTGGACAAAAGTACAATATTTCCATCCAGAAAGTTTAGTGTGACTGTGAAGCAGCAACGGGAAAAGAACAGGATAACTGGAAAATACTTTCCTCTAGGGTTGTTGAATCACGAAAAAAATCAAAATATAGATATTATCGGCTATCACCTGGTGTTGGCCCTCACTGGCAGTGTTGCCAAATTAGCGACATTGTTGCTGGATTTGACAACTTTTCAGAACCCCCTAGTGACTTTTTTTTTCCAATAAGCGACTAGCAACAAATTTAGCAACATTTTCCAGTCACTTGGGCGGCTTTTGGAGATAGCCCAGAAAGCCGAAATTTGTGTACATACAACTCTTGTACCACATCCCTTCATACGCTTTGGCATCGCCCGGATCTCGCTTTGGCCCCTTTAGCGACTTTTAGAGACTTTTGAGACAGCTGACGCCAAGTTTTCTTACAGAACATTTGGCAACAGTGCTCACTGCATTATCATATCACTTCCTGTTCCGGAGAACAGTATCTGTTAGCTGTTTCATCAGTGCAGCTCGATTAATGTAGATAATGACATATTTCACAGTGTAATGTTCACATGCTTTATCCAAAGCACACTCTGTGCTGAATAACTTGCAAATTAGAATAGAATAGAATAGAACAGAACTTTATTGTCATTGACATACAACGAAATTAATCATTATACATACAACAAAATTCCGTTCCGAACAGCCATTATATTCACATTATTCACTTAGTCTGTTTTTAGGTATTTGCTAGCTTAGCATAGCTTTTAGCTCAACTCATAGCCGACTCACTAACAGCATGGCTGCTTCTCCTGTCCCTCCCGCACTTTCCTGCTGTGTGTGTCAGATGTTAGTTATTCCTCGGCCTCCTTTAGCAGTGCGGATACTTGCAACAAATGTAGCCTGTTTGTAGCTTTGGAGACCAGGCTGAGTGAACTGGAGACTGGGCTCTGCACCCTGGAAAATCCTGTAGCTAGCCAGGCTCCTGTAGTTGCTGTGGACCAAGGTAGCTTAGCCACCAATAGCTCTCCACCAGCAGATCCTGAGCAGTCAGAAAAGCAGAGAGGTAGATTATCTCATCACTAGTTTTACATCTTCACTGCGTACGACCTTGGATACTGTGGCTCCTTTGAAAAGGAAAGCCTCAAATCAGAAGCGCCTGACTCCGTGGTATAACTCACAAACACGCAGCTTAAAGCAGATAACCCGTAAGCTGGAGAGGGAATTGCATCTCACTAATTTAGAAGATGCTCATTTAGCCTAGAAAAAGAGTTTGTTGCTCTATAAAAAGCCCTCCGTAAAGCTAGGACATCTTACTATTCATCACTAATTGAAGAAAATAAGAACCCCAGGTTTCTTTTCAGCGCTGTAGCCAGGCTGACAAAGAGTCAGAGCTCTGTTGAGCTGAGTGTTCCTCTTTAACCAGTAACTACTTCATGAATTCATTCATAAATAAAATTTTAGCCATTAGACAAAAAATTATTTATGTTCAGCTGCCTTCAGTTCTGCTGGTATTTATTTAGACTCTTTCTCTCCAACTGATCTTTCTGAGCTAACTTCAGTAGTTACTTCCTCCAAACAATCAACATGTTTATTAGACCCCATTCCTACTAGACTGCACAAAGAAGTCCTTCCATTAATTGATACTTCAATCTTAAAAATGATCAATCTATCTTTATTAGTTGACTATGTACCACAGGCTTTTAAGGTGACAGTAAATAAACCATTGCTTAAAAAGCTATCACACGGCCCAGCTGTGTTAGCTAATTATAGGCCAATCTCCAGCCATCCTTTTCTCTCAAAAATTGCATGTCTTTTGTCCTGTCTCTCTCCCCTCAGCCCCAACCAGTCATGGCAGATGACTGCCCCTCCCTGAGCCTGGTTCTGCTGGAGGTTTCTTCCTGTTAAAAGGGAGTTTTTCCTTCCCACTGTCGCCAAGTGCTTGCTCATAGGGGGTTGTTCTGACTGTTGGGTTTTCATTGTAATTATTGTAGGGTCTTTTTGTTTGATTTGGTGCTATATAAATAAATTAAATAAATAGAATTCAATTTTGGCAATATCTTTCAAAAATTTGAAAAAAATTTGAAACAATAAGTTAAATCTATTTATACGTTTGTTTGTAGATGCTGTTTTGTTTTTGTTTTTTTTTTGTTTGTTTGTTTTTTTCAGCAAATTAACCTGAAAATGCAAATGCATGGAGGTCAGAGGACAGTCTGGAACAGTAACTGTGCAAAAAGAACAATTGCACAACCATTTATGATAGTATCACATATGTATTATTGACAAGATATTAATATTTAGTTTTTCAATATCATGGTTATTGTTAATTCAGCCATGAGCCATGTCGGCAAGCAGTTCTTTTATGACTTCTGGATTCACAATAATACACAATTGTGGTTTTCCATGAAAAAAATTGAAAAAAATTAGCATTTACCTTTATATACCCAACAACAACAGAGCGAGCAGGAAAACTGTCAATTGTTTACAGAAAAACAGCATTTATGCCAATTCACCATCCTGCCAGAGTGAGGTCCATGACCTGATCCCACAAGCTTGCAATCAGTGCAATGATTCAGTGTCTTTTCTAGATAAACCCAAGTCAGATAAAGTTAAATCTACAGCACAAAGGGGAAATCTCAGGCATGTAAATCTGTGCACTTTAAGGTGCTCCTTAAAGGTCTCTGCATCAAGCTTAACAAGTAGTTCAAAATGTTATTCAAAGTATATGTATTTTTTTTTATCTTTGCTTTACTATGAACAGATTGTGGCTGAACCGTTTCCATCAGCCCCATATGTGCTCTATGTCATTTTAAATGTGTGCGGCCAGTGACACGGGAAAAAATGATATTCATAAGGGACATTAAAAAGCAGTCTGCACTGGGATGTAACTCAAGCCTGCATGTCAAATTATAGATCCACTGGTTGGATTGATTGGATTAGTAAGCAAATAAAATTTGTTTAAATTTGTCATCATCTCACTAGGCCCATTTTAAGCTAAATGCCAATACTAAAGAAAAGCGTGTAATATAGTTGGGGGCACATTTTTTCAGACTCAAGAATGGCAGAAAAGAAGTGAAGGAATGCGAAGAACTCTCAGTCTTTGTTTCCCTACCTTTAGCTCATCTTATCACTCCATTACAAATCTCCCTGCTAAGACCAACGTCATTTTTCTCCTATGTAGCTATCAAATGCCCCTGCCCTCCATGTGTATCGACCACCCTCCTCCTAGAGATCAATACTGAGCCTATGGAGGCTGGAACAAAAACTGTAATTACTCACAAAGCTACAAATTCCTAGGCGATAACAGCTTATTTCATTCATTATTGCAAGTAAGAAAAATACACACATATACACACATGTAAACCCACACACTTCAGAAAGTAGCAAGTGATAATCATGCCGTAGTTATTTTCCCTGTTTATTCATCTTAACCTCTTCCAAGTTTTTCTCATTAGGGTTGGGGGTAGAAGTCGGTGTAGAGATAAGGGGGAAAACTTGCATCTAGGGTAACATCAAGCAACGCCAAATTAAGTTTGTGATGGGTGTTGTGAACGTATGTACATTTCATAAGGCGCCGGTGAATTTGTGCTCTTCGGTTCACCTTGTCTTCATCGTCTATATCGAAGTAAACGAAACGAGGAGCAAAGCTGAGGACAAGAAAATCCATTTTGAACTGCGACTGGAAAAGATGAATTATTTTCCAACATGAGAAATAAGGTGAGCAATAAAACCTCTCATGACACAAAAGGGTGAGAAAGGATAACAAACAAGTGAGCGAGATTTGCTGCTTTTCAGCAACCCTCTTAAGTGGTAATAGGATAACCCCGGACACGTCAAGAGCCTATCAAACTGCCCCTCACATTCGACCCCTGGGTGAGGCAGGAAGGGCCTGCTTTGTTTGTAGCAATTGGGTCCTGTGTGCAGGGCCGTAATGAAGTGACCTGAAATAATGGAAAGCCCTGGGCCCCGCGCCGATGATTTTTGCTGGGATAAGAGCAGGGATCCTGATTCTGAGTCACAGTTCATTTCATTTTTCGCCTCTGATGAGATCTCCTCCGTTATCTGATAAAATTGAACAGCCATTACCGGCAGGGGCTCAGGCCGGCCAAGCGGTAAAGCGCTGCCGACTGCTCCTAACAGAAATCCTATACACTCCACTTTGTCAGCAGTTTTGAATTCATCGTTTGCCGGGGGTTGAGCCAGATGATAGGAATAATCTTGGCCCAACCAAGACTGACACTTCATTTCAGAAATCAATATTTACAATTTACTTCTTTCAAAGTTCATTCTGAGAGAAGATACCATATTATCCTTTCCAAATAAGCTGATCATATCTCTCTCTAGTCCTGGAATGGGTTTTCCCAAAATGTGAATTTTTTGGTTAAGAAAAAAAAAATCAATGTCACCATTGTGGGCTTTAATCTGCCCTTTGATGACAGTAAATCTTTATCTTTTTATAGGCAAACGGCTGTGGGCCACTGACACCATTTCCTCCCAGAACAAAGCCCCTCGCCCCGTGTGGACGCTGGTAGATACATGGAGCCCTAATGTAGCTGGACACGCAACCGACGGGTCATTAATCAGACACTGTGACAGCCACCTCTTACCAATCCAGCCCCGACTTCAGCCACTCGACAAGCCCACTCAACTCCTTACCCACAGGAGCCCACGCAGAGAGCAAAGCGACAGAGGAGAAGAGGATTGAATGGGCAGAAGACAGGATAGAAAGGGATGAAGAGGGATGTTGCAAAGCCGTGGTATAAAGGGACTCAGGAACAATGTGCAAGACTCAGAGATTAGACGTGTAAGAATCAGAGAAGAGTTGATATTTCAGGTGGAATATAGTGGGGAGAAGTGGGATTATTTTCTAAAGATCATCATGGTTTGATCATAAACTGATGTATAAGACACATGTATTGACTAAAACGTGCACCTTATCGCACTGCTGAAGCATGTCTTACAAGATCAAAGCCTATTGCATAATTCTGACACCATCTGCTCTCGAGCACAGCGCCGCTTTTGAGACGATGCTCACACAGTGACAAATCTATCATGCTAATATTTACAAGGCATATGTTTTACATAGGGAATTCAGCACGTTAGCATTCATTATTGAGTATATAACACATTGGTACTAATTTCTGCCATGTACAGACTGACGGGAACTACTTCAGTTTTGCAATAGGGAATGGGGGGGGGGTATTTTTAACCCTTTGATTTTTACCACTGCATCTTGAAACATTCTACAGCACAAACATCTAGAGTTAACTAAATAAAAGGGATATGAACCGGATTCAGAGCTTCTGGAGACTCAAAAAAATCTAGAAATGGCCTTACTGTGTATCGACCACGTGCCTGATTGTTGACGTCAGTATTCCCTACAAAGATGAGTTGTGCAGCTTCTTCTTTCAACTTGCCGAATTGGAGTTATGTATCAGGACTGCTGTCTGCAATATCCTCCAGTTAGAAAGTCTTGCTATGAAGAGGTCTCTGAAGACATTATGTGCACAGTTTGTTGGATCTGTAAGTGCTGGTGCAGCTGCTGTGATGGGCTGATAAAGAGAAGCAGCCACACTCCTGCGTGGAAACATAAACCCTACTCTGTCATTCACGGCTTCACTCACGTTGGAACTTGCGGTCCATGATTGTTACAGAGCTGAGTCATTTTCATATATTTAATAGCTCTCAAACTCTGCTGCTGATCTAAGTAAAATGTGGGTAAAAAGCAGAATATTTATTATTTAATTGGCATCATTGCATGATGTGCTCAAATTTGAGAATATTTCACTTTAAAGACTGAAGTTGAGTCGCGCAGCTGGATAAATAGTGCTAAGTGGAAGGGGATTTAATTCTGGCATGTTAAACCATTTGTATCGTTATGCTGGACTGGATCACCTGTGTGTGGAAAGGAAAACATGAGACTGAGAAATATTGCACATATTTATTTAATTAAAAAAATATATGTTACATTATTCTTGTAAAGGCTGCGGTTATATGTTTAAGTTGTGAACTTGTGTAGGTGAAGTTCATAATTATTCTAGAAACATTATATTGACAGCTGTAATAAATATTCTTCAGAGTACATAGGATCACTCTGGTTCCTGAATTATTTTTGCACCTCTGGGAAAGTAAGGCGATCCCCAGAGTTTTAATATTTGCCATGGGGAACATGTCTGCACCCCATTGCCTGTGGAGTTGAGTTATTTCACTGGAGGAAAAGTAGAGTTACCAAACATCAGCGGGGTTCATCATCTGGACACCATAAAAAAAAAATGCTGCTGCAATCTCAGTGTTGCTTCTTGAGATATTTGAGAGTGACTGGCCCAGCAAGCAGAACAGCCTTTCCATTTGAACTGATTAAAATGTATTTGACTGAACTCGTTAAGACATACTGTATAATGCAGAACTTCTAAAAGCTTATTTCACAGTCACGAAGCACTTTGATCATCTGGTGCAACTACAGGAGCGGTTAAAGAGATAGGTCACTGAGGAGAAAGAAAGTCACTAGATCAGTGAACCATTCTCTATCCCTAACATTGCACTCCTAAGATAAAGATGCACCTAATGCCACTCTCACTCGGGCCTATTCCCCCCACGTATTTGGAATATGGGTGCTTTGCAGTTACAGGAAAACGTCAGAGAGAAGTCAGCTTTTTGATGAAAATGTTGCATTTTGGAGTTCATGTCAAGACGCTAACCGATGATCAAACCTTTTATTTGGAATTTAATTCCAAGTACTCCCACTTTCTGCGTTGTTTGTTTCTAGGCCTGTGTGTCTTTGAGCTATAGAAAAGCGATAAGAACACACATTAACACAGATCATCACAAGTAAACCCTCAGAGGTACAACTTGATGCAGTTAAAGGAGAAATAACCAATCACAACTTTGGCTTTACTGAAAACCTTAACATGATTTGCAGCTAAGTTAGAGCCCAGTGAGCATGTGTGTTATCCAATTTTCATTGTTCTTTGGGATTGAAGTGATGTTCCAAATCATCTTATAGGCACAGCTAATGTAGTTTCAATTGATCACAGGTTTGAAGGAGAACCATTTTCTCATTGTCTGTCAGGCGCCCGAGGAAAGCGCGGCGCACATTTATATATCTCCCAGAAAACTGAATATGTGAGCATGAATATTTGGGGTTTTCAAACTGAACCCAGGTGATAACCGCGTTTTCTCTCCATTTACAACAAGCCAAGCATACTCCATGAAAACCCCACTTCACCATAAGTCCCAGTGGATAAAATAAAATACTGCACTTCTCCGTATTGACTGAGTAAAATGAAATAATCTATCATGCATGAACAAGCTCTAAATGAAATAATAATGTCCTTAGCAGTGAAAAAACGGATCGGTGGTACAGTAATTGAGCAGATTTATTTCCGCCCGTTGGAAAATGGGAGGAGAGGGAGGTAGCGGTAGTCTGCTGAAAACTGCCCTGCTATTTTATTTAATCTCATATTGGAGGAATTATTGGCTGGTAATCTATTGTTAAACATCATTTAGGCTGATGGATTGAGAGCGTCAAGCTTTTCCCCACGTAATCAATTCATATCTCATTAGCACGTATTATTTATGATTCTCATAATGTCCCTGCAGGGACGGAGCTGGGGGAGAGTCGGCCCCCACTGGAAGCCTTAGCTGTTGCTAAAATGAAGTGTGACATACTGTAGCTTATGACCTAATAACTGCATATATAAAAATGCTTTTGCTTGCACTATTGATTTGTTTCTGGCCACTCGAGAAAGGAATAGGGAAGATTAAGGGTCACAGTGCTCCCGCTCCCCTTTAGCACTCAGAAAACAGATTGCAAGGGAAGAATAATAGCAAATCTCTGTAGAGTGTGCAATATGTGTTTCCCCACATTATCAAAGCAAGACCTCTCTATGTGCATCTAATTTGGGTATATCATACTCAGAAACTAAAGTCATTATGATAATTGCCGTGTCAATCTGTAGAAGGGAATACTTACTGCACACTGAGTAGTAAATTAATTATGCACTTTCCAACACAATGAGAAATGTAAAAATTAGTGGAGAAAGTAATATTTTCATGATTTTTTTTTAATATTGTTAACATGGAAAGGCCAAAAAACTTATAGCTAACTCCGCTGGTCCCCGGAGCTCCAGATCCTGCTGGGGGGAAAAAAAAAACCTTAAAAACACATCTTAAACCAGGAGGGATGTCCTCTCGTTACGATGAACATAGCACCGTAGATCTCGCCTACACTATAAAAGCTCTTGTTTTATGTATTAATCCTCAGCTGTTCCTGCAATAAACTCAAACATAAACTCGCTGAAAACTGTAGTATTTGGCTTTTCTGGACCTATTTTGGAATATGTGTGGGTTTGAAATGAAAAGGATCCCCAGTACTTGTACTGATACATTTCATATTAAAAATACTATTACACTGGTAATGCAGGACAATAATATACGTTACATCAGTAAGATCAACATATTGCATTTTAGAGATCAAAGAAAGAATGGGTCATCAAATGTTACACCATTAGTGTGATTTCTTTCAAGGCGAAAAAAAAAAAAAGCTGAATGATTTTTTTCCTGACAAGCTTGAGAGGTCTTAGGTCTGAGAAATGTGATCAATATCCTGGACAGGGGCATGCTGAGCTGCAGGAGCTTTCCTTCTGTTCACTGAGCCAGCACAGAAAAGGAAAAGTGTCATATTGTGATCTTTATCCAGTAATCGTCCTGACACACAGTCAAGTGATATATATGTCCGCTCATTTGCTCCGGGGCTCTATGAGTGTCCGCAGTGTGCAGCACAGATATAACATCTCTGCTGAACCCGAGGGACACTTGGTGAGAGAAAAAGCTTGAAGCCAAGAGGGAAAGGGGAACGAGGGAAAGCCAATTATACACGAATTATGTTAAATTGAACATTGTTGTCAAAAAAAAAAAAACTGTCTAAAAATGGATGGATGCTAGTGACATGTCCCTTTGATGAGTTCATGTTTCCTTTCAGAAATCACTCTTTAAAAAAAAAGGTTTAGCTAAGAAGGTGCACCACCTGTTCCAAAAATAACACTCAAGGTTTGGCAAAGAACGTGAGCCAGCTTCTCAAATCCAAAAGTCTGAGTTAATGTGACATCAACTCATGAGCGTAAATTATTGCACTTCTGTACAATCAAAAAGAGCAGAGCTGTGTTATATTAAAAAGAGTAAAGGGTTAAACTTGTTATGATACAGTGCACAGAGAGAAAAATCAGTTGGCATAAGGACCGTCTTGGCTGACATCAGCGACTGTAAGTACAGGTGTGGAAAATGCTGTTTTCTTTGTAAACATCACTTCTTAGACTAGATAGAGTGCTTCACATTGTGCTCCATACTGTAGGCGGCAAGCACTGCTAAACACTGGGCTCAAATCAGTTACAGTAGCTACATATCTTGGCTGCATAATTTAATCCCAGTAGAGGTGTGTGACAGTAACTTCGTGAAAGGGTCGTTCCGTAAAACACACGCCAGGCATGACATTACAGATAAAGATGATGATGTTTGACATATGGGCGGAGTCTGTGTGCCGCGTCTGTGAAAGATCTGTGAATTCCTTCCCGTGGCTCCGCCCCACAGCCGCTGACGTCAGCGGTTCCAGGTTTGGGCTCAGGAGTTGTGCGGTGCTGTGCTGTTTCCTGTTTGTTGGCACCAGCACCAGTCTGTTTCCGTCAAAAATGCATGCCACTGGTTCTAGATGTGGCTCCAACAGAGACACCCAAACAAGCAATAACAGCTGTGAACTGATACATAAATCCATAAACCCCAAGAGTTTTGAAGTGTATTAGCTGAAGAAAGCTGCAACCCAAATGATTTAGGAAATGTTTTAGGATATAAAACTGAGTGCCACCCCTGATATACTATCTCCCTTTATCACTACGTCATATCATTATTACCCCAATGCAGGGTAACCACAAATATAGCTTCCAGACAGACAGTGTGAGCAATATTAGAGGTCCAAAACAAAGCAGGCATGTCTGACAGAACTCCTTTTTTAAAAAGAACCTTGAATTGCTTTTATCTACCTCTTCTAGTTACAATCACTAAGGTTAGCACGTCATGGTGGCTATAGCAATATCTTTTAATGTAACGTGGTTTGACTGTGGAACATTTGTACTGTTCTGAAAGAAGACCCCCCCCCCCCCAAACTGTTTAGTTTGGGGGCCACACAGGGACATCTCTGTGGTTTAGCAATGGCTTGCTGAAATAAGCAAGGCCTTCCCTGAAAGCGATGTTGTTCGGGTGGTTGCATATGTTTGTAGACAGATGACAAAAAAACATCTTTACTTGCTGATATGGTCATCTCTCATTTAGTTACAGTTCACACTGCACAGAACATCTTTTAGAAGCAACAGTATGCATCCAGAAGGAGCACGTGTTCACTGTTTCATGCTCTCTAAATTAGCTCATCTTACAAGAAATACTGAAATACACATATAGTAGTAGAAGAAGAAGGTTCTCACGGGGGGGTTGTTGGCTCAGTGGACGGGCAATGTTGTAACTTGTCACAATACTTACAGAGCAAATGTGGCTGTATTAAGACTTGAACAGCTTTGTAATCTGTCATATAGATTTGTAAGACTGACAGAAACTAGCGCCTTTCTGTCGTGGAATTTATGATTTATGAGGATACAGTGGGACACCGTCAGTTCAAGCACTCAATAAAATCTAAAACAATAAATATACTATATGCTCTATAGTCATGCATTGTGAAATATATAGCAAACAGGGACTGATTGGGATGCAGCCTTAGACTCAGTTAGTTGTCCCAAATAACATTTTCAGAAAAGGTAAAAATAACATACCTGTACACACAGATATTAAGTCTTTGTATAAATTCAGGTAGTGTTCTCCTGGCTCTCTGGTCTGTGGGTGTAAGGAAGGCTACAGTTCACTAAAAAGTATCTTCTATAACAAACACCAACCCAGCAGCACAGTTATTCGTCCCCAGTGCTCGTCCAAGCCTGTAACACATGAACACCAGCAGGTAGGAACCAAAGTGACCTCTTACAAGTGGCTGTAATGAGTACCTTAAAAGTTACACAAATAATAATATTGTAATGAATTGTAAAATAATAACTTGATAACTAACATAAATGAATATCATAATCTAAAGGTTACCTGGTGTATGCAGGATGCACCGAATGCAAAAGGTAACTGTGTGAGTCTAAGTGCAAGGTAAGGTGGCCACCACCAACACCTTCTCTTATACAAAGCTGACATCTACTGGTTATCTGCAGTACAATTTAATGATCCGAAATCATTAATAAATGCTATAAAGACAAATATAACATAGCTGGATAAATTGTAAAAACCTATCTTTTACATTAGGTAGCATCTGCATATATTAAACATGCATAGTATTAGTATAACAAGTGATGTTCTTTTGTTTGTGAAGACCTTCCAGAATTGATACACTCTTTTTTTTTTATAACCTTCAGATTTAAATTGCTAGTTTTTCCTGTGCTATTATATGCAGTATGTTGTATATTAACAATGTCATATTGTATACATTTCCTGTTCTTTCACCATGCTCTAGCATGTGAGATGCATCTACTAAGTTATTCATAAAGTCCCATTACACCTTATGCATTTTTAATTGGCCAGACATAGCCTTTATGTCATGATATTGAGGCTTGCAATGAATATTTACTGTCCAATTATTAATGTCGGGGACGATTATTAATAACCCGCGAGGATGTCACATTAAATTCCACCGCAGTGTTCATTCTTCAGCGGTCTGTGTCATGAATTTATCATAATCCAAAGCCTCATTTTAATCATTCAGTATATTTCTTATATTTTGACATTTATTTAAGTCATTAAATATTTGTATCTGTTCTCACTTGGGCTGGAGTAGAGTTTGGTATGAACCTGCTCTAACAAAAAAAATCAAGTAACTCTGCATAAGGTCTCACTTCATTTGGTCCTCATTGGATGCTGAGTAGAATATCATTGATTTTCCTTCCTCGCCATACGTCCATACGGCCTTGAATGTCGTAGATGTTCATCACCCTGTCTCCGATATTTGCGCACCATCGTGCCATCCCATCCCTCACCCAGACCTCCAGCGCGTCTTAACGACGCACCTTCAGCAAGTCGAAGAGATCCCAGGCGACTGCAAGCTTCGCTCTGAGTTCAAATCTTAAGTATCAAAAGTTTTCTTTTACGCTGCAGTGTTCCGCTTATTTTAGAGTTCCTATTCATAATTCATGTGTAAATGCAAAGGTTCCACTGTCAGGCAATGCCTCATGACACCCGCTCAGCTCTCTTCCTTACATGAGCTGCCTTGTCTACTGTCTGCTTCTAGCATTTCTTTAATCACATTTACAGCTGTAATACCTGACTGGTGGAGTGACAAGTGATACGACGGTGATACTGGACAAGAGGGGACATGTCTGCAGTCATGTAGTGAGGACAGTAAAACACTTGGTCACACACATTTATTTCCAGCAAACAGTATTAGTAGGTTATATTAAAAATGTACATGTATTATATGCTAATGAGAATTGGTTAAAAAAAAAAGAGAGAAACGTTTTATAGAAGATGTAGCAGCATGAATGTAGTTCTGATCTTCTTTATAGGAAGGTATTGATATCATTCTCTTTATTTCATGGAAGCCATTTTTGACTGAGGTTTGGCGATTGAGTTTCTAGATAGACGTCCTCTATTCTACAAGACACCTGTCTCTTATCTCCCTCTTATCTGTGAGGATCGAAGCATGCAGACTCTTGAATTACCTATCCATACAATGTCATCTGTTTGTCCCCCAAGTTGGTGTAACCCAACCTTGAAATCAGAGCCACCTAAAATAAATAAATGAAACCCTAATCAAAAATGCTACTCTCCTTTGGATGAGTGTCAAAGAGGAAGGATGATCCGTCCTGATTTGATTTTGTTTCCAAACCACATGATGCATTCGGACAATTAAAATTTCAGCAAGTCATTCGCTGATAGCCCCGTGAGTGAGTGCCGCTGGGCCGGGTCCTGGTTTTGGATTTCTTGCGGTTCCGCCGACACTCTGAGGGCAGGTTATTTATTTTGGCCCGCTGCCACATCTGAGAAAACCATGTTTCTCTGAGTGTGTGTCTGGAGTCAGAGCAAGGTCAAAAGTGTTCAAAGACCAGTGAAGAGTCCCAGCCCACTTTGGCGCAGACAGGTCTGCTGTATATTCAGTGCTTTGTCCACCACAGCGGCGAGACAACTACAACTAGTGTTTCTGTCTTTGTATTTAATGCGCATTCTTAGACTCGGTGCAGCGCCAAGAAGTGAGTCTGCTGCGCTCTTACTGTGCAGCTAAAAACGTGCCCGTCGTCTTTCTTGTTGTTCATTTTAAACATCATTTTACTATAAAAATTGTTTTAAAGTGGAAAATACACAATTTTAGGTGCATTTACATCAATACACTGTATAAAGATGTGTGATACCTTAGAATAGCACCAGATTGGATTTGTATACACATTTTCTTCCATTCAGTGCTGCTTGTTTTTGTTTGTTTTTTTACAGATAAAACTCTTCTCACGGCACATGATGCGCCTGTAAACGTGATCTGTTTCTACCATAATATCTACAGCATACAAAATAGTTGAACTTACAACAACAATAACAGGGAAATGTCTGGAATGCTGTTTGCCCCTTTGGATGTTGTGATCAGTCCCATGCATATCAGCAGTAGGCGGCTTGCTGCAGCTGCATTTCGTCCAGTCGAGACCTGTGTTTTAGAGTTAACTATTTCATTTTATTTGCTGTTTACTTTGGGCGCCAAAACGCGGCTGCTCGATTGAGATTAGGTATCAAAAGAACTTGGTAAGTGTTAGGAAAAGAGTGAACCTTGTTAAGCATGTGTTACAAAACTAGTTTTGTAATATGGACCACTGAAGACTTTACATGCAGCCCTTCATGACACCACCACACTCCTACAGTATGTAGCCTGTGATGTTCTCTGTTTATACTCATTACAGTGGATGATGACTGCTGCTGTGCTGGCTATAAAGCAGAGGAGGGCGTCTGCTGGTGATGCAACTTCCATTCAACTGGCTGAATAGGTTGTAAATACTGCATATTAATGAATGGCAAACTTAGTTATTGTGTGTTTATTTAATGTTATTCACTAGTTTTCTATAAACTCTTAACCATTTCTTTATAATCTCGTTTCCATGCATTGCTTCCTTGTGGCCAAGTAAAAATATTTTTTCACCCATGTCACCATCGTAGCTTTGTAGGCTAGTGTGACTGTGTGTACATCAAAAAGCAAAGCCACTGTGTAGGCTTTAGTTTAGAAGTTTTACCTCTCTGAAAGTGTGGCAAGAGGGCAGAAAGTTTTCCGTAGATGATTAAAACAAAAGCAGACTTTCTCGTGAGCGTCAGCTTGTGTGTGTTTCTGTGTCTCCGTGTGCTCAGAGAGGCTTGTGTGCACTCACTTGTGGAGTGCTTTGCAGCTAGTGCCGCTGTACAGATAAAAGAAAATGAAACTGAATGTGATTAAGATGAAGTCATCAAGTATAATCTGCTGCGGCAAAGCAACACTGCGGGGACTGCTGCTGTGTTGGGCAATGGACAACCAGATATGGGTGTGCAACAATCCGTGACACCCATTTACTAGGGGGGGTCAGTCCACAATGAGAGTGACAGCAGTGATGATGTCATCAAAATGGGCCCTGGCGTGATGTGCTTGAGAACAATGCACAGCTATGGGGGGAATTGTCGATTTAGTAAGCAGTGAAGCATTGCAGCTGCACTACAGGCTGTGCATAATTCTGAGAAAGAACGTATTTTTTTAAAAAGCGTATTGGTTCACCATAAATAATGAAACACAAATGGTGTTCTGTACCTCCTGGCTGGCTATGCAGGGCTATTTTTTTTGCTTTTCTCCTCCAATGGGCTTTTTTTACCCTTTGAATTTTAATCTGGGCGAAGCAAGAAAACACTCTTCAAAAGCAAGTCAACAGGAAACAACTAGATGAGCGCTCCTGAAGGATTAAAAAAAAACATCTTGGAACTTTTTGCATGTGTAAAGCATTATCGTCTGATTGTTTGAATAAGAAAGGTGCGCATTTCCCCCCCCATTGCTTTTTGAATGAATACATAAATATTTATTCCAGTGCAGCGTTTCTCACCTCACAGCATCACAGATTCATAAATCAAGTTTAATACAGTGCACTGTATAAGCATGTTATCTTGAATAATGCCATTAAGGTTGCATTTTATTTGTGCCAAGCGTTTCTTAAGTCACGATGCTGCCATCAAGTGGGAGACTTTCGGCAGTACAAGTTTTCTAAATGAAGTTCAAAGAAGGTGAGACCTCAGTGGAGTTGAACATTTTGTATTTCTAAAGTTGAACCTGCTGTTGTTGGTTGTGTTTTGTTTTGTTTGTTGTTGCTGTGGCTTTATTTGTAAAGTGTTTCTAGGCTGTGTGAATAGTTACATTTTTCAATTCACATCTCCATGAAAATTGAAATAATTTTATGTAGCTGATTCCCAAGATCACGAGTTTAGTTGTGAGGGCGTACCAGGGCTAAATGCTAGCTAGCACTCTGACTCTGCTTGCTGTTAGAATGGTACCAAGGCGGATGGGAAAGTTATTACTATTCATCACTATTCAGTTCAATTTTATTTGTATAGCACCAAATCACAACAAACAGTTGCCTTAAGGTGTTTTATATTGTAAGGTAAAGGCCCTACAATAATTACAGAGAAAACCCAACAGTCAAAACAACCCCTTATGAGCAAGCACTTGGCGGCAGTGGGAAGGAAAAACTCCCTTTTAACAGGAAGAAACCTCCAGCAGATCCAGGCTCAGGGAGGGGCAGCCATCTGTCGCAACCAGCTGGAGCTGAGGGGAGAGACAGGACAAAAGACATGCTGTGGAAGAGAGCCAGAGATTAATAATAGCTAATGATTAAATGCAGAGTGATGTATTAACAGAGTGAAAAGAGGTCAATGAAAAGAAACATTCAGTGTCTCATAGGAACCCCCCAGCAGCCTAGGCCTGTTGCAGTATAACTAAGGGATGGTTCAGGGTCACCTGATCTAGCCCTAACTATAAGCTTGATCAAAAGGAAAGTTTTAAGCCTAATCTTAAAAATAGAGAGGGTGTCTGTCTCCTGAATCCAAACTGGAAGCTGGTTCCACAGAAGAGAGGCCTGAAAGCTGAAGGCTCTGCCTCCCATTCTACTCTTAAGTATCCTAGGAACCAC
>JAVDPK010003033.1:208162-223641 GCA_034780415.1 Cichlasoma orientale | reverse complement strand
TTTTTCTCGCAGTGATTTTGTAGTCCAGTTCAGTTATGCCGAAGTTGCAAGTAGACAAGTCAAAATGTTCGGTTGTTAACCCACACGATTCCTTACATCGCCCCCCGGCATCAGAGCCTCTTCGAAGTGCCTGTTTCTCTGCCAGCAGATAATCGTATTGCTGCTATCAACCTACAAAAATGGCTGAACGGGGTGGAGTGGAGTGCTCTGCGACCTGGAGGGGGGCGGGGCGTGAAATGTCTCATTCACATTTAAAGAGACCGCACCAAAACAAGCTGCTCTAAGACGAACCTCAGAACAGGGGTAAACGAGGGGTCTGTGGAGTTACAATAACGAGGAATTCAGACCAAAGCATTGCAGTTCTACTTTATATAGACAACAAGCGAATGATTTACATATGAAAAGGAAGGATTTAAAAGCATGATATGTGCCCTTTAAACCTGATGCTATGCACTGCAATATCACAGCATAACATAACTGGTTTAATTTCACAACTCTTATCCTGCTACTTGTACCAAATTGAACATTTTGTTTTCTGCATAACTATACAATGAGCTGTATTAATGATTTTAACACTGGATTTATATATCTTTGAAAGCCAAGACTATGAATATTATATGGACCTATGAAAGATTTCATTGAATGAGCAACATAGCGATGGCCTAGTCGGTGGAATTAAAGTGTATGCATGAACCCCACAAAATTTACATAAAAGGCAAAGTATGTGCTCTTTGTCCTGTAAAGAGGCCTAAAAATTATGCCAATAATAAATGATTCAAACGACCAGTAACATTACATTTGCTGAATTTTAACATTAGCTTGAAACCATGTTCTCAATTCTTGTAGAATAATTAAACTAGGTAGGAACTGATAGTCATTTTACTTTCATACTGGCATATGACTAGTAGCAGACCTTTCCCCATTAGCTCATCTGCCTTTGATGTTAATTTATACTGCTGGATCCCCTTGTCTCTGTTGTGCCAAAGTAATGGATATTGAACCAGTGATCAAAGCCTCAAGAATACTTTTTATCGCCTTATAGCATGTAATCCCTCTGCATCTAAGCAGTCTATGTTGAACAAACCACTAGGTCAAATTATAAACTTTATGCTTTAGTTACAGTCTCACTAACTTGAAACCTGCGGCAAATATCATTCTAGGATCAAGCGGCCGACTGGTGATGGAATAGACTTCTCTTGATTTAATGTCAAAAAAGATATTGCGAGACTTGGAGAAGGATACATGTTGGAGAAAATCTAAGATGGCACGCCTATATTGAACAGAAACTGTCTCTCCACTTCAGCAGAAACCTTCATCAGATTTTATGAGACACGCATCCGCAAGCACATACTTTGCTTTGACCCGTCACATCTTCAAGACACTGACCCAAAATGATGCAAGTAATTGATGAAAACCAATTCACAACTCAACATTCAAGTTTTATGCAGTAAATTTATGTCACCACAGCATGTACAGCAATTCATAATAAAAGCATTCACTTCCTATAGGACTTTAATGTTTTAATACCTCCCATTATGTTGAAAAGAAATAATGAACCAAGCTAAATGTCCCTCATCTAAATCATATTTTAATCAACTGAGTGCCCTCTGTAATAAACGCCTGTGCTGAGAAATGCTAGATGTGTGTGACCTTGGGTGGTGATGTATCTGCCAATGCTTTCATTTATGCACCTATCTTAAGAGCCCACACCAATAAATCATGAAATATACTTTGGAAGCGAAAGACTAAGCCATGACCTGACAATGGATAGAATGACTTTACAAGCAAGAGGAACAAAAATGACATAAAATTGGCCCTCGTAGTGGATTGAGAGGAATGCACCAATTGGCCTATATGGCTACTCCATACTTTATTTCTTTGTGTTCAAATGGCTACCCTATTATTAGTGTGGAAGAGCCACTTAACAACTGATGTCACCCACTGGTTTTTGGACTATACATTTTTAAGCTTGCGGTGTGCCACGTTATCAACTAATGCTACCGAATTAGTTAGCGAGCTGTAAATATAGATTTTACAGGTTGTCTGCACAAAAGATACCTGCTATTTAGTGCCAAGTAACAAAGTACAAAACTCAAAACTCAAGCACAAATTCTTAGATTATGTGAACCATAATCAAATCAGATAATTGCATTAAAATGCTCCAAAGAGGCACCAAGAGCAAAAATATGGATGGAGAGGTCCATTTCAGTGGCTACAAATAGATGAGGTGAGGTCTAGCTACACCTACCTGTACAGTACCTACCTGTTGAAGGGGGCTGTTATGAAGCTGTGAGCTGTAAACATGCCCTTTTAATGCTGTAGAAAGTTGGGCATTTTAATGTGGGAGTGTATATGGAGTGAATCACGTTTGGAGGGAGCATCAAGTGGCCACTGGAGGACTAACAATTAGGTAACCAGCGCCATGGGCAGGACTGATGCTGTTGTCAAGCTGTGTACAACTGGTTAGGGAAATCACATTTTCTCCTCCGTGGAAATCTGACTGAAAATGAAAAGTATAACGAGGAGTATAACGAGAAGGCACTTCTGTTTGATATGACACAAGTGTGCAAAGAAAAAGAGGATATGGCACGGTTACTTAGAGGAGTAAACTGCTGTTAAAAATCAGTATTTTTTTCATATTCTAAGAAACAAAATGCTCAATGCTTGAAAAGTAAAAGCCATGTGGCTTACAGGGGTTAGGGGTTAAAACACTACATCTGAATTACTGCTAACTGACTGACTGATACAATCCTTAAATCATTTTTTTCTCATTGTATTTTACTATCAACTTTTATAGAATGATACCATTCTGTGGGTTTTTTCAAAGTGTGGCTTTGTGCACACACTATCTTGGTGATTTATATTAAAAAAATGACACTTGCTAATCCATTACCATGCTGCCTGATTATTTTGGCACGGTTTCCTTTTTAAAAGGTCACAGTCAAAAGGTGTAAAAGGTCCTGGCTCAGCTGAATGACTGAATGACAGGGAGGGTTAGATGTGTCATATTCTGCTATATAAGTGATCTCACGCTTGCTTCTTGAAAGGTATGAATATACGTATATATTCTGGTAGCGCCTAATAATGTAACAATTTCTAAAAACGTAATAAAACTTGCAATTAACTTGATCAAAAATGAAACCCAGCAATGTAATACCTCCATAGACAATGTAATAAACTGTCACGTGACTTACTCATAATATCGGTACATGATTGGGAATGTATTGCATTTGTATACACGCTGAGAAAACAGATTCCATGAGAAATGTCTGCCTCCAGTATTTCTCTTTGCTGGTATTTCTTCCTCCTTCCAGTTGCACAAAATAATCACATTAAGATCTCGGCAGTGTAGCTTGTGCCCTTTTCCTCATGTGCTCAGACTGAGATAATCAAACAGTTGCACCGACAAAAAATACCCGTGTAGAACTTTTTTGTTCTCCCACACAGAATGCTGATCTGAAATCAATAAGTGAAGGATTAATGAGCCTAACCTGAAATCAGAATTGATAATGGCCCCAATATCAATAAAATTCATCAATATCAGTCTTTCATGATGTCATATTTTTGATGGCTTATTTTTACTCCACAGTTCTACATTTTGTGCTATTTGATATGCATTTGAAATGAGTGGCTGTTAGGTTAAAGTGCAGATTTTGAGCATTAATCAACCACAGGCACATGGGCAGAAATTCAGGGGCATGTGCCAGCCTGCTGGTTTATTTGACAACCACTTTAAGAGACCACTGAATTCGGGCATTCAGGTCAGAAAAGCACTTCAGCATCACTGAAGACCCCAAGTGACTTCTCCATAAACATTTATTCTTTAATTCTCCACAACAAAGCATTATAAAATTATAAAAAGAACAAATATATATTTTTGTTCAAATGGGGCATTTTGGAGATTCATGAAATCTACATACATGCTATACAATGCATTACACATTGATTCTCTCCAGAAATTTAGATTTTAATACTAAGGATAACATACTCCTGCACTCCAACCACAGTAGAAATCCATATTCTTTTATAGCACATTCCAAAGAGGCAAGTTTTGCTGGTGCAGACAAATTCATCACAACTTTTATCCATGTTTAACTCTTTAGCATACCTGGGAATCTCTCACCTACAACTCTGATATTAGATTTGGCTTCCATGTGCTTCAGCGTACACTACTTCAGGTGCTCCACCAACTGAGAGATACTATGACGATTTCCCCATTTTAGATTTTAGTTGCAGAAACTACTCTGTTAGCCTTCATGGTCCTTTCAGTTCCTGGTTCAAACCCTGGCTGAATGTCTTTCTCTATGGAGTTCTTCCGGTACCTGTATGGGTTTTCCTCTGGGTACTCCAGCTTCCTCCCACAGTTCAAAGGCATGTTTGCTGGGTTAACTGGTGATTCTAAATTGGTCATGAGAGGTAGATAAAGTGCTTAAAGTTTTTGGAATAAAGCACTCTGCAAATGTATGACTGAATGTGGATTGCAGTCTCGAGCTGGGTGGTCAGTAAGATGAGAAAAGCACTATGTAAATGCCAGTCCGTTCATTCCAAAAGGCCAAAATGTGAATTACAAGTTAATGATGGCTCCATTCTTGACATTCTGCTGGCTAGTGCCTCCTGTCATTGCAGCAAATTCTAAAATAGCATCCCCTATTATCCTACCCGAGGAAATGCTGGAACTACTCATCAGGCTCACCCCTCACATAGACATGAACATGGCAGAACCTTCGAGTGTTTTTTTGGAGACACCTATCCACACCTGACTTGAATGTTTGTGCCAGATGCATTTGATATCAGTCTATAACTAGACAAGAAAAATTAATTAACCCAACATCATCCCAGTGGCAATATATATTTTCATCATTTTGGCACATGACTCACATAGTCATAAAATCTAAAGCATGGCTTTTGCTTAACAATGCGAACTTTGGTTGGAAAATTAAGAACAAATTCAGCAGAATGGTGCGATTTTTATAGATTTTTGAAGGCTCAAGTAGAAAAAGGGCAAGTTCTATTTAATGTCATTCACTCTTAAATGACGTTTTCAAGTCACCCACTGTTGAATGACAATTTAACAGTGTTCATTTAGTGTTAAGTGGCTGTTTAAATTTCAGGTTACACTTACAAGTTGTTGCTGAGGATAGTAGTGGAGATGAAGTTACCTATTATATCAAAATAACCACTGGGGTGGAGTGGAGGAAAAAGCCCAGCATAGTATTTCAATATTTTGCCTGGTGATATTGTATTGATCCAGTGACTGTCTGTTAAATGTCAATTTCTATGTAGACAATCACAGATATGAGATTTTTGACAATTTATCAGTCATCTGCTGTATAGATTGTATATAACTGCCAGCTTGACCCCATTCTATTCCAGACTGTTATCAGACTGATAGCAACATTTATTGCAGGTGGTTTTGTATGCTTGACGATCTCATTTTGCAGCAAAAAAATAACTGAAGTGAGATAACTTTATCTTATTGGATATAACAGATATTGACAAAGTTTAACTTTGTGGACATAATTTAAAGTTTAAAGTTGAAGTATCAAGTTTCAACTTTTCCCTAATTCTAAATTTTCTCTGAAACCCATATTGAATGCAGAAGATCAGATAAGACTGAGGCAATACTTCATTCAATAAGAATCACTGATGACTCACATGATAACTGACATTTGATCAGTCAGAACTGACTGTTTTGCCTTTTGCAGCTTTTGTCATCTACTTGTGGTTTCTAATCCAAAATCCAATCAGGCATAATGGACAATCGTTACACAACAGCCACTCAGCCTGGACATGGAAGGGTTAACTTCCCACTCACGGGGATTTAAATTTGATGCATCTTTGCCCAATAATAAATCGCCACTTGTCAGCTGTTGTGATTTTCAAGTTGAGAGTTTACCCTCTCAAATAATACATTAACCAGAAATTTCAGTACTTTCAGCGAGATTAACATGACACCAACAGTACCATAAATTGTGTTTAGTTGTTGAGTTGAGTTTCTATTTTGAGAAAGGCAACAATGTGTTTAAATTATCACATTATACACACAATTTATTGCATTATTGTTTAAGTTATTATATTATTATATTTTATTGTATTTTCTAGCACATTACATTTGCAGTAAGTTATTACACTGCTGGGTAAAAAACAAAACAATTCGAATATTATTTTTTTCACATCTACACAATTTTCTCATTAAAAATGAAAGATTTGAGAGCCAGTTTAGCTCATACGGTGAGTAGGCAACCTCATGCTGCAAGGGTGAAATGCAACAGCCTGAGTTTGAATCTGACCCAAGACCCTTTACTGTGTGTCTTCCACAACACTCTCCCTGCTTTCCTGTCCACTCTCCACTATTATTCTGGATAACAAAGACCCCAAAAAATGTTTACAAGAAAACTATAGATTTCACATTTTCACTAGAAGATCAATGACCCAGAGCCACTCTACTACATCAATCACAACTGTAATTATAACTGCAAGTTAGTTATTTAAATATTATTTATAACACTGAAGTAATAAGTACCAGGCTGGACCTGGTACTTAGAACTGCCATAATTCTTCATGGCATAGATTCAACAAGGTGCAGGAACCTTGTCAATATGGACCAAAGACTCCTCAGAGATTTTGGTCCTTATTGACATGATAGCATCACACAGTTGCTGCAGATTTATTACCAAGCAATTTTGGTGTGCCAGTGTGAACTGTAGACCATTTTCCTGTTCTTTGCTGATTGATTGACACCCAGTGTGGTTTTCCTCTACAACAGCTCATCTGTTTCAAGGCTTCATGTATCCTCTGTCAGGCTGGTCATTCTCCTCTGACCTCTGGCATCAAAAAGGCATTTTCACATTTGGAACTATTCTTTGTAAACCTTGTTTCTGTAATACTCAGACCATCCCGTCTGGCACCAACAACCATGCCATGTTCACAGTTATTTAAATAAACTTTCTTTCCAATGGTCATCTTGACCATGTGTACTTGCCTAAATGTATCAAGTTGCTGATCAGACATGTGCGTCAAACGGCTGAACTAGTGTACCTATTAAAGTGGCTGGTGACTGAAAATAAGAAATTATTCAGTATTTCTAGTGCACAATAAATAGTTATTTAACAACGTTAATTAATGTTTTGATAATACTGAGGTTTCAGGAAATGCAACTTACATTTGCAATGACGAGAGTGCCATGTTGCTCTAAAATTTATATTCATTCTCACGCACTAACTGTAACAAATTGTATTCTATATTGAGATACATGGAGCTTGATAGCTTGAACAAAGTACTGGCTCATTGCAGATCCTTCCACTGTTTTCCAAGCCTGAAATGGAACACCCTTGTGCTATTCATCATACACTACTCAATTATGAATGTCTGAAAACTTCAGCATGCTGCAGTAATATATTTGCAGGGGATAAGAGGAGAAAGAGCTGTGCTTGGAAAGCCAGAGCAAGTCACACCACTAAATGGCAGAATGGATTCTTTGGGAACTAGACTCTGAAATAAAACCTTTTCTCATCTCGTAAATTGGGCTGCAATTACAACAAATACAAATAACACACTCACTTACACTTACTCATGTTATTGATTTAACAGTTTTAAAAATGCACATGATGAAATTTTGCTTAGACAACGGGTGTGACTAATAAAAGCGTGTCAATTCTCTTTTAGAGGCCCTAAAATACAGCTAAAGAATTGGGGCAGAGTTATCATTTCAGCTATTGTCCTTTCGCAAGCCTAACTAGCAACAGTGAATCAGCTAAAGCCATTGGATCTCCC
Source organism: Cichlasoma orientale (assembly GCA_034780415.1). NCBI lineage: Eukaryota > Metazoa > Chordata > Actinopteri > Cichliformes > Cichlidae > Cichlasoma > Cichlasoma orientale. The sequence continues at coordinate 215,868 of JAVDPK010003033.1, read as the reverse complement.
AGAGTTAATTACCAAAGCCCTTTGTCTAAAGAAGCTGCACAGAAGATCTAAAGCAGCCTTAGATGTGTCCAAACTGATCTTCTAACTGAGATGAGATTTCACTTCCTTTATGGCTCTAATTACTGAAAATAGATCTCCAACAGCGAGGTCTGCTGTAAAGAACTGCATTAGGCAGACCCTTTATCTCTGCATTTGTAGTCAAGGCCTTTGTTATGAGTAAGTTATGAGTAAGTAAGTTAAGTTTATTTATATAGCGCTTTTCACAGACAAAAGTCACAAAGCACTGTATAATTCATGAACAATGTTAAAAACAGAATAAAAATAAAAACAAAAATGTCAAAAGAAGGCCTGGTTAAACAGAAGAGTCCACAGAGTCAGCTAAATGATTTGGAGCGGCAACCTGTTCCAGAGCCTTGATGCAACTGACCGTAAGGCTCTGTACCCCCTAGTCTTCATCTTGTACGAGGGACACCTAATAGATTTTGTGTGTTAGGAGTCTGGCTGCAACATTTTCTATGACAGAGGTGATTTGTCTATGCCGGTAAAAAGAGATTTTGTAAGTAGCAACCTGATCCATAATAGCAAGGCAATGTTCAGTAAAAGATTTACAAGGAGCTCCACGTTATCATCAGAAGAGGCTGAAAAATTAAAAAGAGAAGAAAACATAGAGATAACAGTCATCAGTAAAGTGTCTCAGTACAAACCTGAGAAAAAGCCTCTGAAGTAAAGGAAACATTAAAAGAGATTTATGCCCACTGAAAGCAACTTTGTTTATGTGCAAATGGTTGACTGTAATAACTGAAGACTAAGTCCCAAGTGTGTCTTACAATATGAGTAGGCCCAGATACGAGTTGAACAAAGTTAAACAAGTTAAACGAATCCAAGATGCTCAGGAACTCCTTAGCAGAACTGTCAGAGGAATCATCAGCAGGAATGCTGAAGTCCCTGACAATGATGATCCTGCTCAACGTAATAGAAAAAGATAAAAAGTCTTGGAAGTCTGAAAAAAAATGTGGACCCAGGTGGAAGATATAAGAAAATATCACACAAAGGCTGATCTTATCTGATTTTGGTCATATCATCTCAAAAGAGCTATAACAGCTTGCAGAGGTCATGTGGCATAAAAATATATTTTTAAAAATAACAACAGTTTTGCCTCCTCAGCCAGAAATCCAAGGTGCACCTAAAGATGAACAGTCTCAGGGACATAGTTCTAAAGGATGTGCGGCTTGATTCGCATGCTGCCACATCTCAGAAAGAAACTGCAGTTATAAAATCCAGTTTCTCATGACAGTCATTTAAAATAAAGGACTTGTTAGCAATAGAGTGGGCATTAATTACCATTACTTTAGTGGAGAAATCCATGGGAGCAGTTGTAGACAAAGGCAGGAACCAAGTCTGGGTTCCTGCCTCGATGAGCCGTAGCTTCCCACATTCAGATGGCAACTCAAGTAGGAAACAGAGGGAATCATGGAAACTAGTCCAACTCCGACAAATCTAAACCTGCTAGGCGGCGTGCAAAGAGCGACGCTCCCATGAATCCGCGTATCCAGACTTTCTCTGAAGCTGATGAAGCAACATGAGAAAGCCAGCTCTCTTGCCCCCCTTTCTCTTTCGGGGTCTGAGAAGCGAGGTCGGGTTCCTGACCAGCAGCAATAGGTGAATGCACGGAGCCGTGCCGTGCTCAACCAGACTTTGCTAAGTCTGGAAAATATCCGTGGCAAATTTGATCACCAATAGCGAGTGGCAATCATATTTCTGCAAAGATATGACACCGGACACGAATGCAAAAATCAAACTGATAAAACGTGTGAAATAAACAAACGTACAGACAGAGGAAGAGGCGAGACCAGCACAGCTGTCATCTTGAGGAGGCTTCAATTCTTTGAAACAGAGACAGAGACAATAAAGGCACATTCTTTGTTGCACCACTACAGGTGAAATGACAAGTATAGCTGAAATTGTTTACTACTACTCTACCATTAATACGTAATATGTTCAATCTTGCTTTCACATTCTCATTTGGTCCTTCTTTCCAATATGAATAATAAGAGGACGCACTGGTGTGCCGATGTGTACAGTTATACTAGTCCTTGACCTGAGGTAGTTAAACCTTGCCACAGGCTCAATCACAGGGTCTCATTATCTAGTAAATGTATAATTAAAACCCTAAAAATGCCTGCTTCAGAATAGCTTTGTCCTTGGAGATTTAATATTTTAATAAGATACTCATAGGGCCAATTGGGGGTTACCCCCCTGCTGGCTTATATTCAAGAATGTAAAAAATTATGATGTTTAATTTTCACTTAATGCTATCTATTCATATCACAGTTGTTTATCAACCACCAAATGATATTTTGACAATGCAGAGGTTTCAGGAAAACACAACTTACATTTTCAGCCCAACAGAATCTATTAGAGTTCCATAACTCTTTGCAAGCATTCACTGAAAATATATACTTGTATAAAGTCTAGAACGAACTTTAGCAAATAACATTTGTGTGGAAATGTTCCTTATCCAGCTAATGTTGCTCAAGCTCAAGAGCTACCTCAGTTTGATTATAATTTCAAATGAAATTTACCACAGGCAACTGAGAAAACAGCTACCAGCTTTGCCACCAGCCAGCACTATAATTTGTTAAACACATTTGGCAAAGACAGCAGGCAGATTTCTGTTTTCTTTGAAGACAGTCCCCAATTACAAAGACTCCTGCACTACACTTAGCACATGGGTAACAAAGCTGCACACTGAGAATATCACACGTGATCCTGCTACCAGAATTATATATTCCACTTTAATTTTGTTGGCCCTATTCTCAAATGCATTTTGAGTCCATCCTAAAATGGTGATCAATCTTTAAATAGATCAATCTCCCTTCAAAACCGGCTGAAAAGCAATTTTATCATTTGATAGTTGATTAAATGCTGCTTTCAATGCACCATAGATTTCCTGAAGCTGTGATAGAGAGTTCATTTTTCACAGCTACACTTGATTCATTTGTAGTCATGGCTGAATTGAGCCGGTAAAACACACAAGGCATAGATATATTCCATAATTTAAACGGCATGTTCCGTGGACTTCTGAGCAGTTAATCCAACTCTGGAGTGTTTACACTTTAGCCCAGTCACTGAGACAATTAGAGAGGTGTGTGTCGTTCCCCTTCCCCAAAGAAGTGGATAACAACAATGACTAAAAATGTCAGGAGTGGGGAAATTACTTAAGTTATAGCATTTACTTTTGCATTAACCAGTGCAATATGATACACTGAGCACATCCAGTGAATATAAAAAGTCTACACTCTCCTGCCAAAATAAGAACTTGGAGTCACTTTTAAAGTGAAATCTTAGAAATAAATGGCACAACAGTGACATTAGCAAAAAAAAAAATGGATATCCCTCCAAAATTGATGAAAAGACAAAAAGAAAACTGATCAGGGAGGCTGCCAAGAGGCAGACAGAAACACTAAAGGAGCTTCAGTGATTTGGCAAGTACTGGTTTTCAACTACATGTGACAACAATCTTTAATATTCTTCATATTTGGGCTATGGGGAAGATGGAAAATGTTTTCTTATAAAGAAAAACATCCACTGAGTCTCAGAAAAGCAGGTGGGAAAATGTGTTTTAGTCTGATGAGAATAAGGTTGAACTTTTTTCTTTTTTTGGTATGTTTGGTGTAAAATTCTACATTTCAAATCTTTCAAAAAGAACACGATACCGATGGTGAAGCATGAAGGTGGCAGCATCGTGCTTTGCTCATTGGGCGAGAGGCGTGGAACTCTCTGCTAGCCTGTCACAGGGCTAACACAGAGAGACAAACACCCATTCAAACTCACACCTACAGCCAATTTAGAAAAGCCTATTAAGCTAACACGCATGTGTTTGGACGCTTCAGTATCAGAGAGAAGTGAGCACTGGGAGAACTCCACACAGAAGGGCCCAATTCAGCCAGTGGATTCCAACCAAGGGCCTTCTGCTGTGAGAGGACAGTCCTAACAAAAATTTAAAATGAAGAGTGATTTCATCTTTAAGCCTTACAGTCACCCAAAGCATTTATCCAATTAAACAAAAGGATCACTTCACCAGAGAAAGGCAAAGTTTTTGAATGTGCCTAAGCTTTCAGTCTTTAGGTGCCTATTACCTAAAGACTGAAAGCTGTAATAAAATCAAAAGGTGCTTCAACAAAGTATATGATTATGTTTTAAAATTTTATTTTGTCCCCCAAAAGATTAAGAATTTCATGAAAGGTAAAAAAAAAAAAAAAGGGTTTCTTTTGGTTTTGTTTTGTTTTTTTACATCACAGAAACATGCATTTAACAGGGTCTTTTTTTTAATATCCACTGTACCCTATTATGAAATAATGCTCACCTAATTAAAAAAGAAAAAAACAAAACAAATAAAGACGATTAAACATTTTTTTTATTTCTCTCTCTCCCCACCTATCGAAAACACAAGACTGAAGACCTTGGCTAAGGCTTTAACCGGGGCGACGGACAACAACTGTATAACTAAACTTTAAGTTTTGCTTGTAGTTGTACACAGTAAAATAAAAATGCCAGTAAAGACTCTAGGCTAAAAAAGCAAAACTGGGTACACATGCAACCTAAAATTATGTAAATCAGTCAAGTGGCTTTCAACAACAGCCTTCTGGAGACAATTGATTGTTTTCTTATTTCCCCTCCTGAAAATAGAAAAGAAAAAAGAGAAAAAAAAATACAAGATTTATTTATTTATCTATTACTATGCAGGGTAAGCATATTTGCAATAAAAATGTGTCATTGATGTATGTTTACCACAACTGACTTAGCAGCAGGGATAACAATATCTTCCACAGTGCAACAATTCTGAAAATTGATGGTATCAATATTTGGAGACTCTTTTTCATTCTTCTGGGGCCGAGTCAATACTACTTGCTCCTAAGCAAACACTGCAGGTGTGAATGAAATTAAAGTGTCTTTGTTGAAGAGGTATATCGGAGGGAATAAAACGTCTACCGCCCCAAATGGAGCTAGGTTTCACCTTGGTGCCGTGCTTTCCTTCAGCTCACTTCGCCAGCCTGGTCAAACACCCGTGACTTTTATGACACCATCAAGCACCGTATGTTTTGTTGAACTGCTTTGGGTTGCCTTCGGATTGAGATTAAATTATATTGTTTGTTTTTGGTGTTCAAAGGAGTAATGTCTTTAGCATTCAAAGGGCAAAGACAGCCTTACCAAGGATCAAAGTGGCTGTGGTTCTATGTCTGTGGGATTATGATCCTAAGAAAGCACAGCAGTCACCTAGACTGCTCAGATGAGTAGCAACTTTTAATTCATTTTTTTAAATCTAAATTCACTGAGTTATTGACATGAAATCACCCCTGAAGGTGAGACAGACTTCCTAAAAGTGTCTGAAGGATAACATCAAGCAGAAAATATCTGAATTGTGATGGCTGTCAGCGTGCCATCTACCAGCTCAGAGCGCTTTGAAAACATAGCTTTATGGCCACGGGAACACAATATCCGCTCACTAGCTGGTGATTTGCCTCCCCTCAACACGATCCACATCACAAAAACGACGATGATTTTGAAATATCACTATTTTCACATACTGGAGGAGATCCAGCAGCCACTGCACAGGCACAAGTACAAAGGGAAGGACCTGGCATGGAGTGTAAAATACCAGCTGTGCTGAAACAGTGTAAAGTTACAGACAACGCTTGATTTTGAATGAGAAATCAGCCAAACTGATATCGGATGAAATCCTGGATTTTTGTAGACCCGTTCCCAGAACTTTTTGATCACATCTCATATAACCTAAGAAGAGTGTTTTAGAAATTTAGTGTGTATTCATCTAAGCACAGCAACCTTCTAGTGTGCTTAAGTGGAGTTGCCCCCCTCTCCCCAATCTACCTGCACTTAATAATCTGGAGCCGAATATGCTTCAGTTTGCATTAGCATCGCATCTCCTCTCATACTCGTTTGTGTCCTCTTTCACCTACACACACACACACACACACACACGCAGTGTGTGTGTTTGTGCTGTTGTGGGGCACAATTTTGTACATTTTGTGGTTTAATTGGCGTCGTTTTTCAAAGTGTCCTCTTACATGAATTGCAGATTCAATAATTCTTTAACACACTGATTTCCACTGAGTCAGACATCATTGAGGTAACACTGGAGCCCCTGCTAATGATCACACTACATACTACGTGCCTTAGTTCTACTGAACTGCGGAACCTAGGCCCACCTGTTCAAGTGGGCCAGATCACGCTACACTCAACTTTGCCCAAGGATGTACACTAGCCAAACGAGCTGGAATCAAGTGTTCTTGGGCATGGAATGGATCAACAAGGTTCACTATACTGTAAGCAACACAGCTTGGGAATGCTTAGTTGAATGAGAACTCACTAAAACCCATACACTTATTGGAAAGAAAAGACTGGATTCCAAACCCGCACACAGACATCAATGGCAAGGTAGCCTTTGGATCGTGAACCCACGTGGGCAGCCGGAAAAACAAGTGGCTGATTTGTTTGAAATGAGTGCTAAGCTATAGAGGACAAGCACAAAGAATCAAACACGAATAAGCTTCACTAGTATTGCTGATTCTCTTTAGGAAACTATTTATTACAGTTAAGGAAATGTGTTTCTGAACTATGAATATATTATGCACTTTTTGTATACTACATTTAATCCTTTGCTACCTGCAAATGAGCCGAGCCTTGGATGTAAAATAGGGCTGTGTTAGATAAATCAGTGACATGAATTTAACCATTTCATATCAAACGAAATACTTAAAAGTAAAATTCAATTTGAATAATGAAATTCAATCTGGCAAACGTTGCTGTCAAGCTTATAAACGCAATTAAAATTTCTGTGCTCTCAGAATTAATTGAAAGGATGCCGCTTTCCTCAGCGGTCGGGTCTTTCGTATTAGCTTCCAAAGGTATCTGGCACAAGTTCATTCTTTTCAGTTTTATTAGAAATCAAACCACATGATTTTACAGCATCTATCATTAAGAACTGGCACGGCTCACAATGCATTAATTTGTGATTCAGTAAAAAGCAGGAGGGAAAAAAAAATAGAAAATGTGAAGCAAAGTATCACTACCATGTGATTAGTATTTGGCCAAGAAAGAAGCAATCATAAGCACTGTGTAAGGCAGCCAGCGCCCTCTGAAACTGCGCCAACAGCAATTATGCTTCATCAATTGCATTCTTCCATATACCCAATTGTAAGCCTACCATAAGGGAAAAGAGGAATAGTTGGACAGCCACTGCTATTCACAGAGAGGAAAATAATCGGACATGCCTCTATGAACACACACAGATGTTGCTCTGTCACACAATTATAGGACTGAAACAAAAGTGATGGAATGACACTCATTTGCCAGACCAAAGAGAAGCAGGTAGTTATGGTATCTAAACGTAACCAAAGTGTGTGCGAAAAGCAAACTAGAAAGATGAAAAAGGTGGACCAATCACAATTTTAGACCCATTATTGTGAATATATTTTGTGGACCAACGTAGAAGCTACTTATTTTCCTCCAAGCTGGTTTGGCCCGGTTCAGGGAGCTACAATCCAGAAAACTGACACCCTTATCTTTTACTAAATTTTGTCCTGTGTCTTTTGTCCTGTCTCTCTCCCCTCACCGCCAACCGATCGTAGCAAATAACTGCCCCCCCCCCCCCCGAGCCTGGTTCTGCTGGCGGTTTCTTCCTGTTA
>JAVDPK010003033.1:189126-204590 GCA_034780415.1 Cichlasoma orientale | reverse complement strand
GTCAAAGCAGCACAAACTGACCCTCTTTATTTTTTCAAAGGCCCTCTTCTGCTATATGCTGTGAGAGGCTCGGTGCATTTGTTACTTACTACTATGGAAGGATGAGGTGATCGAAGGCCAGTAAGGGTGACTGGCTCACAAAGCAATTCTTCTTCCTCTGCAGAGGTGTAAGTGGACCGCCTGAAGTTTACCGGTGTCACCCATAGGATTTCCTGCTATTTGCTATTTGTTTTCAAATACAAATCTCAGCATTCATCATTTTAGTTGCAGCAAATGTTAAAAAAAATAAACAAAAACACCTTTCTGTAAAAGCAAACAAAGAGAATGCTCGTACATTCACCTATTAGCTATCTTTTCCATAACTGATTTAATTTACTATTGATTGCTTGTGCTCACTGCTTTCTTAGATAAGGTATACATAACACAGTTTGCAGCTTCCGCTCAACAGAACCACAGAAATTCTCCATCATGTACTGCAGATGTGATGGCACGAACAGCACAATCAGCCATGATCGAGCTACCCAAAAGTCACAAGTGAATTCTGAACAACAGTCGCCGTGAGTTAGAAAACAGCAAGTCAAATGCTCTGAAGTTCAAAGGGGAAGGGGATGCTTTTTTTCCTCTAGTACATCAGAACAGGATCGCTCGGCATCGTGTTTAGTTTTTGACAAAAGGAAAAAAATAGATGAATACCCCAGTGATGGACAGACATTATAATGAGTTTTCTATAACTTTATTATAATATTATTAAGACTTCTATAAAGTCTTATTAATATACAAGGGTGGGCTGAAAAGTACCTGTAAGTACTGTACATACAATTTACATTTACAAAATACAATGTTTACAATGTATCATAATGTAAAAATGTAACATTTCAGTCACAGGCAGCAACTTAATGGATAAAAATGACAGAGAAAACATTTTCCTTGTTTAGAACTGATCGGTAGAGATTTTACAAATAATGTTTTGCCGATCTCAAACCCAAAGTCTATTAATATTACGCATAACATGGATTCAGTTATGACACCACTTCTTTTCTACTCTCTATATGTTATCCACTTCATTTTTTCCCTATATTTGTTCATTAGCAGAGTTCCTCCCTGAGCTTTGAACACTGTTGAGCTGACACATTCTGGCCTTGCTGACAGAAAGCAATTAGTGAGCGTAAGGTTGAACAGCTTGAGGCCTAAGGCTGCCAAAACTACTCTTTGCCTGTGCCTGTTGAAAGAAGCCATTTGATCATGTAGTTGTGCTCGCCATAAGTTAAGTCCAATAATGACTGGACCCCTTACCACGCAGGCTGGACCTGTTCGTGACAGGTCAGGGAGAAGTGTGTGTTGAAATGCTGTAAGATGACAACTATGCTTTAACCACTCTAAGTTGCTATGCACTGCCACATAATAAGTTCCCAGAAGAGACTGCAAGTATTCACAGTAGAACCAATTTATTTTGTCTACTCCTGATGTAGCGTGCATGTGTGTTTTTTTGCATTTGTCTAAATGGGGGAATGCATGCAGATTAAAATCCCCAACTAACTAATAGTATTCAGGCAGGAACAGCATTATGTGTCATATACACGCCTGTTGATGCTGGTGAAGACTACCTTGTGATCTCCACTTCCAATGACACATGAAAAACAGAACATCTGAAAACTTGATTTCCTTTGGTACAAAGAGAAAATTAAAAATGCCCTTCCATGTAAGGAGATCACATACTGCATTGCCTGACAGAGCCTGATTCCACTATCCAAAGCTTGTCTCTTCCTCGCTATGATGCACAAATGTGCATCAGAGAAGAAAAGCACTATGAACTATGATTTAGCCAAGGACCATATCAAATGATATTCCACTATTAGCTTACACATTCAGAGGCAACAGCAAGTCCCAGTAGCCTCCGGTAGAGATTACAGAAAGAAACGTAGGGGCATTTATAGCAAGCACCCACTCCATTTGTAAGTCCCCCACCCACCCCCATATTTTTTCTTATATAAATTATATAACCAAGGAATATCCCTTCTTTTAATTTACCACACCTGCTAACCTCCGATAAACAGTAGCTCTAGTTTCCAATCGGCCAAAGGACACGGTTTAAACGCAGACTATGTGATTTCATGTCATTTATCAAATTTATCAAAGAACAATCTGTTCTGAGACATTTCAAACAGAGTTTTATGGTCACAAGAAGCGGCTCAATATAAAGCACAACGACAGCTGGCAGATTCAGTCGCTAAAACAACTAGCTGCACACAATCTGCTGTGTTTATGAGTTATACTAATGAAATACAGCAGGTGATACAAGTTTATGAAGTTTATGTATTTATTCCTAGAATTTTAGGGTCCCTTATTATTTATGGTGAAAACAGTTCCTGAAGGAGAAGGTGAAGGAAGTCATTTGCTTGTATTTGCGCCATAATTTTTAAATAATCTGTGTCCCGCACTCTTTATCTGCCCTGTGTATGTGTGTGTTTGTGCGTGTACAGCCAAACCAATCCAACTAAATATCAATTTAAGCCGCACTTTGCCAAGAATGGTGGATGCAGCAGAGCCGCAACAGAATCATTCTGGCTTTAATGACACAGCGCCAGGTGAATTAGACTGACAGCAATTTATTGACCCAGTTTTGCAACAGAATTGCTGGAATCATCATCTTCAGTAACAAATTAGGGTACGGTATGGTACCTGATGCACAGCTACCTTGTATGTTCATTATATTCAAGATATTCAAGAATCATGTGCAGTGCTCATTATTTTCTGTTTCTATGCTTTTTCTTCTGTAATGAACTAATAAGTGTCACTCTGATGGCCCGTTAGACTAAAAGGCGGCTGTAACATCTTTGGTGGATATCATTTTGCTGCATATCTTCCTCCTCTTTCTATGCGAGATCCAATAATTTCAAGAAAAAAAAGGTTAAGTCATAGCAGAGGAAAATCAATTTTTGTTAAAAAATGACTTGGGTCATTATTTTAGGAAGGTGACGATATTTGATTGGTTTGAGTTACTTTTTAACGTTCCTCTTGAGCTTACTGGGTAAGAGAATTTATTTAAATCCTTTTTTAAAAAATGACCTCAAAGGTCAGATTTGCAGGCACGTTTTATGACCGATACCTACTTTTTATAATAAAATTAAGTAACCTCTAGTGGTTGTACTGTAGATGAAATGGCATGCGGATGACGTGTTCTCTGGTTAATTCTGAAGAAATACATAAATATGGATTTTCTTGATTCAGTTTGTGATTGCAAACGGTTTGAAAACCTGAACTTCAAATCATTTGCTTTAACTTTTGCTCCGTCGCACACCTGATACAGCAAACAGATTTTTCAAATTGTACGCTACAAACTTTCACCACTTTGTGCAGTGCCCCTCAGTTATGTTTGCTACATATACAGCACCAGTGTCCAAGCTTTAGACTGGTACCATTCCATATAAATACTCAGTTCACATAGGTTTTATGAATCATTTCTAATTCTATGCTACATTTCTCAGAGCCAGAACATGTTCACATTGTGTTAAATATAACTAATCGTCCACAGCCGGGAGAGGACATGCACAGTGGAATGCAGATATAGCATTTTTATTATTTGAATATAATTATAACATTAAACTTGCAACTGAAAACAATTCTCATACTTAATGTGCACCTTTAATTTATCTTCTAACAACACCAGTTTGAAATAGCCTCGAGCAAAATCCTCCACATGATGTTTTAGGTGAAGGTCAATTCATTTCTAAGTGTTAAATGCATGCAAACCCCATTTGCAATGTACAACACTTTGGCAATCACAGTGAATTAGCCGGGTTCTGTTAGGCAATACAATATCACCGGTTAAGGGGGGAAAGGGGCTTGTTGGGAGGGACAGCACATTCAGTTTAAACACATCTGTTGATTGGCCACACAGTGGGAATTCAGAGAATAATAACTGTGACAGCAGTGGAAGAGAGCTGGGATGAAGGGATCTAAAATCCAGGAAAGCCGTTTCCCTGGCACCGTCCTTCCCTCAGAGATTACATGTCTCTCGTTTTCATCATAACATCCAAGTTGGCTTGTGACCATTAATAGGACAGACCTCAGTACTTTTCCCTATTGCAGCGGAGTGGCCAGCCATACAGACCACATCAGAGGAACTGTGTCATCTACGCAGCACCGAGTCCTTACAAATGCAAAACATGACATCACAGTACAAGTTTACTGAGCAATATTTAAATATACAATTTCTTTTCAAAAGTTAAAGCAGCACAAAATTCTTTTCGCAGCGCCAAGCTTGAAGAATAATTATGTAGCCTGGGAGAAATACTTAAATACTCTCAATAGGCTTAAGCGTGAGGCTGTGGGCTGCATTCAGGTGGACAGCATGGAAACATAATATACTGTCGCTGCAGAGCACAATTCAGAGCCTGCAGTGAGTTGAGGCACTTTCTGCACCACAGCCCTCCCGGCGGTTCAAATCATCCTCGTTCACTCGCTCAATATACCTCCACCTCTGCAGGCTGGAGCCTATATACTGCCCGCCTCATCTCTCCACAGTATTTAATGTGTTCCTTCCTTCCCACTCCTAGTTCAAACCTTTGCCAAACGCTTGCCTGACAACATATCCCGCAGCTTTTGCAGCAGACAAGTAATATGGGCTCATTCTGCAGCAGCCTGTGGCACTGACAGGAGTGGGCTTGTGTCTACCAGAGCTGATTACTTGCCAAGATTGCTGATCAAATTGTCAAATCACCCAAACTTTCAGACAGTTTTCACTCCTACCTAGTAAAATGTGACCCTATTTTATTTGCAGGGCAATTTCTGTGATATCCGTGTTTTGCAGACAAAGCCTGATGTGACTCCAGATCAAAATTCATGTGGGTTTTTCTCCCGTACAACTGATACTTTCTTTGTAAGAAAACGAGCTCCGTTTCCAGTGTGTTAAATCCTGGTCCATAATAATTTGTCTTGTATTATTACCTTTTATCTTCTTCTAGAGGAAGAAAAACATCAGCGAAACACGTGCCGGCCCCTCTCAAATAAGCGTTTTTAATCTCTTTCATTAAGTTGGCATTAGAGCTTTGAGAAACTGATTAGATGCCTCATTCCTAGTGGCTGCACTGATTGTTGTTAATGGCAACCTGTATTGCAGGGGCATTGTCAGACTCGGTGTCTGCCTTGCTCTGTTCAAGCAACTCTCTGCAACACATGGCTCTTTTAATTAGCTCTCCATTCAGATCAATGCAGCATTGGTACTGTGATCAGTATTCAGTATTTGACTTTTCCTTAAAAACTCTGCTCACTTTGATTCTGGTCGTGATTGTGAAGAGGCTGTTTTATATGAACAGACTTAATGAAAGATTATTCCGCTGTGATTTAACACGGTGGATGTGGATGAGATCTCAGAACCGAATGCAACTCCAAAGGCAAAGAGATGGAAAAAAAACCTGAATGTAGTTACTAGCTTCCAGCTCGGTTCACCGGAATGAAGACTGCCTTGTCGAGGTATTTTTTTTATTACTATTTAATAAAACCATTATTATGAGGTGTAATGTGCCATTGTCATAAACAGCTTTGTACTGCAATACATATTGAACCATCTAACCACTGCTTCTTTGTCAGAGAGGGTACAGCTGTGCAATTATAGCAGCTATGTCACATCCTGTGAGATAAATATTCAGGCTGGATCAAGCATCCTGCCTATGCACAACCAGGTTATTTAGGTTCAGTTGTATTGATGTGCTACAGAAATCCTCATCTACAGACACGGTGTGTTGTGTACAGGATAATGCCTGTGTCTCTGCTACTAGTAAATGCAGTGAGTCAGAGTGAAGGAGGCAGACCGAGGCTCCAGATGCCCACTTCTGGGCCAGACCTCCCTCAGGACAGGCTCGCCCCTTCTTCGGCTTCATGATCCGGCAAGAGGCAGACTGGTGTTTCCATTAGCTTAGCCTCTAATAACAACTACACCTGGGTCCTTGTTGTCCTGCAACAAATCCCTCTCTATGCAACCCTCTCCATCCTAGTCATGCTCCAGGAAAATACAGTACAAACGAACAGAAATAAATGATATTAAATATGATCAAATTGCTACTAAACACAAACTGAAAGTTTACTGATGGTTTACTTATCTTTATATTGTCCTGCATAACAGTGCCTTTGTTTATAGGCTCCAATGTTGATCTGTGAATGTTTAAATAAAAATAATATAATATGATAATGTGACAAATTAGCTGGTGCAGTCCTCTGGTGGCCAAAAAGAATTAATAAATAAATCTAATCCACTTAATTTTCAATGATTATTACATCATCTTTTAATATTTATAAATGGTAAATTAATATGCGATTGAGGTTATCAATTCCTGACCACCAAACTGCATGTTTTTCAAGTAGCTCACTTTTTGCCAATTTTAGAAGCTTTACAAATGCAGCTCTATTGGAACCACACAGGTACATCTGTGGTTTTGGTTCCCCAATTTTGGGTAACAAAGGAACCAAACTTCACAAGTAACTTCTGTGAATGTTTTCCGATTCAGCCGGAACTTAGAGTGGAAATAAAATCAGGCTTTCTTCCCACCTTTGTTATATTTAATTGCCATTTTAGCACTGTGAACTGCGCTTCCAGTAAATCTGTGCAGATTTAATGGATACATTTGTGTCAGTAGCTTTTTTCACTTTACAGTTTCTTTAACAAAAGTTTCTTAGACCAATATCTTCTGTATTTATTTTGAAACCTTAACCTTATTCATCTCAATATAACAAACGAGCAGCCAATAAGAATGACCTTCAATTAAAATACCTTTAAAAAAAAAAAGACACCAATTAATTTTCCCTCTTTCTCCGTCCTGTATCCATCAGCTAGTGTGGGACAATTTTGTGTCCCATGCAGCAATCTGAAATGCCCTGATTGACGCCTGACTCCGAGCATCCGTTCAGCCTCTTGCTTTGCAAAGCCTGTGCCAAGAGGATTAAAAATGGAGTCCTCTAGGGCCATGCCATGCCATCTGGACAGAGTTGATCTGGGAGCAGGGTTGTCAGCCAGGAGTGCTGAGTGCATAAAATACTGCATAACTATATTCAAATGCAGCCTTTAGCCTTTTAGAAAGACATAAAATACTTTTTTTTCTGTGACTGAGTCTTCCTTTTCATCATATTATTTTGTATTACTTCTTCCATGGAGTGGACAAAGACTATTTGTTCTCATTTATGATCGTTTTAATTTCTTCTGCCTAGTTTGATAGTTCCACCTATTGTTATATAAAGACAATGAAATGGGATGACTAATTACATTTAACAGGGGAGCCTTGATTTGAAGTCCTATTTTGCACTTTGAAGGCAATTACTTGTTCCAATATAGCTCTAAACTATAGACAGGTGACACATTATATGGGAAAGCATCAAAGCTGAGTTATGTCCTGTACCCATGAGTACATTAATGAGTATGTTATTTGTATATCCTGAACAATCTTTGCTTTACTGGAATTAAAAGCCCAGATTTTTAAAGGTTGCAACAAAAACTACTGTAATGACATGAAGAAGAAAGGGAAATATAGTTTTAATATGAGTCCTGTCCAACTTAAGACAGTCAAAATGAAATATTGAGAGGACTAAATGCTAATGCCTCAATAACCTTTTTCCATAGAGTGATGTGTGTCACCTTTGATTCTCCCACAATATCTCGGTCTAACTTTAAAGGTTAAAGTGAGCGGTTGCTCTTCAATATGCCAGAGATGACATCTGTGCTCTGCACGGCCAAGAAAGGCAAGTAGCAGTGCACTAAAATCATGCACACATGGAAATAAGAGAATTTAGGTCACCGTCAGTGACAACTGCCATACTTCAGAGACACGCGCGAAGTTTTGATGTTTAGATGATGTAATTCTTTTTCTTTGGTGATATCTGTTGGGAATAGAAGCGGGAGACGTTGGGTTTCTTTATTAGCTTTTTCTCTTTGAGAGGTTATGGCTATTAGCAGTAACCAGCTGATGCCTCCTTTTCCAACTGGATTCCCTCACCTTATCTCCACTCCAGGCCATTCCCTCTACCGATGTACTTTATTACTTTTTTTTTTTTTTATAGCTGGCATCCACGTAAAGACACATTTCACAACCCATTTCACAATCTACGCCTGAAGATGCACAAATCTGTGTTGCTGCGTAGTATAATCTTACATTAGCCATTCAACCTTAGTTATGCTTCAGAGCTAAGCCAAATCAAAAATGGGATTTGGCTTAGACCACCACCACCAAAAAAAATTAAATAAATAAAAAAATAATAGTCCATCCATCCATCTAAAGAAAGAACCAACTGTGCTTGTCTAACATTAGAGTTTCCAGAGGGCACTGACTCCACATGGAGAATAGCACTTGCACGAACAGCGGCCAGTCAAAAAATAGCATTAGCATAAATTCTTAGTCATCTACTCAATCACAATAAAAAAAAACAAAAAACTAGCACCTAGCCGTGCTGCAGTGTGTTCAATGTATTCATAAGTTGTGAAACATGAAATATTAGGCTATGTATCTATGAACACCTGACCTCAAAGCAACTGTATCCATAGTGGAAAAGCAATTACTAATGTTATTAGAGAGTCTACCATATAAGGAGGCTTTCACACATTCAAAAACACGAATACAAAATAAGACAAGATAAAACTTTAATGATCCCACGACGGGGAAATTTGCATATTACAGCAGCTCGAGTACAGAGAAGAAGGATGAAATAAAATAAAATAGAAAACACTATATACATCTATTGGGGATCATTTCTGTTTTAAACTTGCGTGCTAACCCAGTACAAGCTCTGGGTTAGCTCACTAGCTCAAAAATGTTTGAAACTTCCACAACGGTGTTTTTTTCTACATCAACTATACAAAGCCAGGTCTCCATGGCGTTACGTTCAGTATATGATCAGCATCTGTCAGTGCATGTAAAACTTTAGCCCAGCTATTTCATGCTACCAGTAAATTATTACATGGCTGAATATTGAAGGAGCCCCTGCAGCAAGTTCATGTAGTAAAATGGTGCTGAAAAACAGCGCTTAGGAGTCTTTTTTGTTCATTATTTTGGTTTTGTAGTTTATATTTTAATGTCATTGAATATTTACCATTTTCACTCCAATATTTGCAGATTTTGGAATATTTGTTTCTTATCTGCCTTTTGTTACTGTCAACCATTTTTCCACATAAAAACCAGCTCGAAAAGTAAACAGAATAATGAAGAAGTAATAAAGAATTTGTAGAATTTGGATTTGCAGATGGCTAAATCATCTTCTCTTGTGCACTTTCACTTCAAGTTAGAAGCGCAAAAAAGACAGAAATTAAAAAAGAATAATAATATTAATAATAAAGAAGCCCTCTCTGGTGTTTCTCTTACCCTCTTCGAACGCTGCAGTTTGGTGATTTTGCAAATTTCAACTTTAGCTTGTGAGTCGCAGCACACAGGATAAGTTTGTTGACACTGCACCTCCATCTGGCTGGCTCAGCTGTCAGTCAATCAAGGATAATGGCCCCACCCAGTGCTTTACCCTTCACAGCTATGGCCAACAGTCCCAACAAGAGTCCCATCAACTTCACAGATCCGTACCGGACACATCCACACGAATCGTCTTTTCCAAGAAAAGATTAACTCACTTCTGGCTGCAGATAGGAACGAGTCGTCTAATTTCAGTTGAACCTTAAAGGCTCAACAACCACACGAGCTCTGGACAAAAGAAGCATCTCCAACTGTCTCTCTGATTAGAATGTCCCCAGGGACCACAGCACACACCATTGCCTTTGTGTGTGTGTGTGTGTGTGTGTGTGTGTGTGTGTGTGTGTGGGGGGGGGGGTTTGGGGGTGGGGTGCTTATTAGTTGGCTCTAATCTGCTTGATAATAAAGATCCCCGGTGCTCAGGGGACCTGATGGGGAGGGTAAAGCTTTTTTTTTTTTGGAGAGGGGGAGGGGGTGTTGCTCTACTGTCTTACTCCAGTGCAATCACGACCGTTGCTCGCCACTAAGCCAGCAGCACTCACAAACGGTCTCACTGTCTCTCTCCTCCACACACACACGCACACACACTTCCTCTCTCACTCTCACTCACTCTCTGATACATGCAAACACACACACACACACACACACACACACACACACACACGAGCTTCTTCTCGCACTTCACTGCTCGCTGACTCGCTCGCCCTCCCTCAGTCGTCACTCTGTAACCGTACGGACACACTCGGCTTTGCTACAGCTACTGTGTAATTCTCCAGCTATTCCAAAGCTGCTGTCTCAGTACCTCGCGTAGTGCATACACTCATAAGCATCTGCTCTGATCCAGCGTGGGCTCAAAGTGTACACAGAGAGCGGGATAATGAAAGAAAGGCACCAAGGAGGAAGGCAGGGTGAGAGAGGGAACTAAAAGGAGGAGAAGGATAGAGCTTGCTCTTGCGTAAAGGTGGGAGGACAGTTTGATTCAGTGAAAATTTGGATTAAACTGGCTACGACTCTGGTATAAAGTTACCACTAAAGGTAAGTGCATCTTCTCCTCGAGAGATTCTTACTCTGCCTCTATGCATTTCACCTCCTAGCTTTCACCTTCATGTAGATTAAACTGATTCCCAGCAACTCCGCAGCCACTTGGTTTAGTTAAGACACCTTTTATAGCTTGTTGACAGAGCTTCACAGGATCGAAGGAGCTTTATTCGATGAAGTCACTGTCATGATTTCGTTGACAGGCACAGTTGAGACTCTTCTTTCTAACAGCTGGTTAAGTGGGATGGAATTTGGATCAGCTGTGCCCTTGACAATGTTGTAATGCTGTTTAAGTCTGAGGACGGCAGACATTCAGTTGCCTGCCTCTTGCGTTCTCTGTTACGGCTCCCCGGAATTAAATGAGAATTCACTGAGTGTCAATTAGACACGTCAGGAAACACTTCACTCTGAATGCGCTGACCCCGTTTGTAGGTCTCAGTTATTTCAGCTCCTCTACACACAAAAGGCTGCGGAGTTTTTCCAACTCTGTGTGTTGGAGGGTGCTCAGCACTGATTAACGCACCATGGTGTGTCAAGTGCCTTTGGCAAGTTTTGCTTATGTCTCCAAAATACAAAAAAAAATGAAAGGAAAAAAATGAACATGTTTTCTTCTTTTAAAAATCTAAGAATGACTGAATAAATTACAGGAATTATAGTCCATTACAGCCTCAAAGTAGTACTAATGTAAGTGTTTTTAGTTGAGATCGTGCAGGGTCTGATGGCTCAATCACAGGCTGGGGATTATTCGTTTTGTTTGAATGGTGTATATCTGCAATATTATTAGTTGGTAAGGCCATTCTTGTGGTGTGGAAAGGGATTAGGGAGAACAATCTAAGAGGATATCAGACAGGCTTGACAGAATCAGATTTGCTGAGAAACATGGGATCACAGATGCAACTTGCCCCCATTTCACATAACAGATGCTTATTTGGACGAGCCAGAAAGGAAATATAAGGGCACGGAACACGGAGATGCACCCTTCAGCCATGCCGAGACATTTGCATTAAGCACATACATCTGATTGTTATACCAGTAATCCCACTGCGAGTTGTAATTGCATCCAATTTGCATCTCAGAAAAGACAGAGACACACACACACAATGGACTTACTGGACTTTTGAAGCAATGTGCATTATTATTATTATTATTATTACACCATCAATAATTAAGATCACCAACTTCCGAATCTCTGTACGTGTGTAGCATCCCAGTCTAAAGTCATACCCTGTGAATTCAAGCACAGCTTTTCAAAGTCAATCCCATCTTTACTTACAGATTAGATTTAAAAAAAAAAAAGAAGGTCTCTTGCCTTCCCCTACTTTAAGCACATCTAATGTAACTCACTTTAGTGTCAGAGGAGCTGAGTCTTCTTATCAGCATTCAGCTGAAAACACCTGCTTTGGAATAATCAAATTACGCTCCAAGGAGTCCACTTCCAGAGGAAAAGAGGAGCTGGACCCTCTGAGTACACAGAGGCTACTGTGCAGAAAATGAGCATTCAGGGCATGCAGCCACCAACCACTCAGGTATTATAACTGCATTAGAGGGGATAAATGAAGAGGCATGCAGTATACCTATGGTATATTAAGTGATGACAGTGATATTAGCTGACTCAGGTGCGTATTAGGACAATTATTTTACCCATCTGGTGACAGAGTGTGGTGGAAGGAAATGCTTGTCTGATGACAGTCAACCTATAGAACACCGCTTTAGCATAACGTCAGGTTTTCATATCTCGTTTTATATTTTCAGTGCTGCCCTAGTTAAGCGAAATTTGTCTGCAACTGGCGGCATCCTTTCAGATCACCTTGTTCCACGCACTGCACTGTCTTCTGTTTACACGGATTTAATCGACTCTCGGTGACCAGCGCAATTATGATGAGCATGTTCTGTTTTTTAAACTGGCTCTTTTAATCACAACAACCAGCAATTAGGTTTGATTACTTCTTCAGATTTAGAATTAATTTAGCTCAGGACACTATGAACCGTAAGAAGAAGAAAAAAAGAAGAAGATATTACCACTTTATTCTGTGTGTTGTAAATGTAGGCCCCAAAAAATCTGGAATGTCCAGAATAATACATAGATGGGTGACAAATTAAAGGAAAAAAAATAATGCGACAGAGTGATGACTTGTTTCTCATTCTCCAAGTCTCTGGAACTCTACTGAAGGGATGGAACACCAATCTTCCAAGATATATTCCTTCATTTGGTGTTTTGGTGATGGCAGTGAAGACCAAAACATCCCTCAGGTGTTCTGTGGTGTTGAGATCTAGTATGCGACTGACGACCCGAACCGTTTACTGACTCCTCGTGCTCTGAATAAGAGCATCTTCATCCTGAAAGCGACTGCTTCCATCAGGGCAGAAGTGTTTCATTACAGGATAAAGGTGACCACTCAGAACAACTTTGTATTGATCTGCAAACTCTAAGAGGATAAAGTGGACCCAAAACATGCTGGCAAAATACCTCTAACCACTCACTCCAGGGGGGGGTCAATCATTCACATTTTTCCTTTAATTTGTCAGCTGTCTGCAGGAAACCACGAGTCCAGGAGGATGTAAAGTCGAGCAGCTCCTTATGCCTTTCTCTGCACTGTGTCCATGTAAATTTAATGGCAAGCCTGAGTGCTTTGTGGTAAATTACAGCATTAGGTCCACAAAGCTGTCATCATACGTTAGGATCCACCGCTCTGTTTGATTAGGGCTGAGCTGTTATTTATGGCGAGTCTGCAGCCTTTACCGTAAGCAGAACTACAGTGATCAGTCATACAGATATGCCACCTATCACTGCATTTTGAAGTAAGTGTCCATCAAGAGCCTTGGGCTTAAATGGAATCAATACTTGAGATTATTTGAAGTCCCCAGACTCTCTTTACCTTGGGCTCTTCAATCTCCGCCCTCACTCAGTGGACTCATTTTGACATCATTCCGCTCTAAATGAGGTGTGTCCGAGAGTGCGCGCGCGCGTGTGTGTGTGTGTGTGTGTGTGTGTGATGACTAAAGTGTGTCTCTGTTCATTTCTGTAGCACCCTAAGATGTAATAAGCTATCTGTCAGAAACTTGCCTCCATCGATTGAAGCATCTGAATGCTAATCAGATAGTGGATTTGGTTGTTCTGTCTGCAGTCTCTATTGTACTTGCATAAATGCGCTTTGTGTAAGGCAGCAATTTCTCCCCCCCCCACCCACCCACCCACCTCCTCCACAAGCTCCTCTCAGCTAAGAACCCTGCAGACCTCTAAGACCAGGATCTCCCTTGCTCTCATCAGCAAGAGTCCTAAACATCTCAAATTAAAGTCTTGCAGTGATGGATGACTCTCAGTCTCTAGCAGATATTGCGCACGCTCCTGCTCTGAATGATGGGCAAGTCCTCTTCACTCTACTTAGTAATTATTTATATAGATTTGTCTCTGCTCGTTTGTCAGTTTTTGAGACATGTCGTTTCTTCCTCTCAGTGGTACTGATACCCAGCAGAGGTAAAAACCTCACAGTTTCTGCCGCTGTCTGATGCTGCTGTTTCTTCTTTTATACATTTTTTTTCTCTCTTTCTGGAAGGAAAACGAATATAACCTTCCCAGTGGTATACGCTAGTTGTCTGAAGCAATGGTGAAAATAGAAGTAGGAAGGATGCAGTTACCTGACGATACAATTTATAGAGGACACAACTGTTTTGCCCTACGAAAAATACAAAACAGTGAGCTCAGTGCGGTGTTCTGTGTGAGATAAAAGGTGAGGCGGGTCCTCTGAGACGCAACTGTGCAGAGTTTCAACATTGATTATTACTCATATCTGAGCACTGCTGTGGCTTATCTCAGAATGGCCACAGTTGGAAGCATCAAGGAAAATGACAACAGTTTTTTTTCTTCTTCTTCATTGACATTATTAAGCTGCTCTTTCTCATCCTTTAAGAGTTTCACTTAAATGCCTTCAATTTTTAAGCATTCCCTTTGAAGACATTTCAAGGCGAGCGAGGCCACGTCATTGTCTCTCCTTTTGTTCGATTACTTTATGAATTTTCTTTCATAAACGTGTTTAACATTGCAGAGCAAAATCTTAAAATATCCCGAAGGGGCCCTTGGGCCTCTGTGTCTTTGAATGCATTCGTGCCATCCCTTTGAGAAATCCACCACAGATTCTCGGCCAACAGTGGGCAGAAACAGTTGTGGTTATAAAAATCACTGGAGGCCGTGCACAGGCACAAGTACAAGTGCAGGATGGAGTGTGTTTCTGTGCCAACGCTTTTACGCTACCATTTATAAAGTTGCTCTTTGTTGTGTCTCCATATCTGAAGAGCACTGAATAGCGGGTTTCATTGTTTTCCTGTTCCAGTCAGTTAGCAGGTTATACATGCAATCTGCATCCTTTGCATTTGTGATGACATGCTTTCAATCTGACAAACATTTAATCACCGGGAGTCGTCCAAACAATAAACAGTCATCTCTGGCTGGACTTGACTCTATAACCTTAAACACAACCTCGCCCGCCCCAGGGGGGGACGTGGGAAAGATTTCCTGTCACACAGGTGAATGACTATTAGTTTACTGACCCTAGAGGTAGCGGGAGATTGTAATGATTTTTAGAGAGGGTGCTGTGGGGGGGTCTTTCATTATAGGAGCTAAACGGGGCTATGGAAGTCTTGCAGGAAAGAAGAAGGCAGATATTGGAATACTCTATTCTGGTGAACTGATGAAATCCTGCAGATGACTGCGGCCCCGTGGCTTTAAGGGGTCAATAAAATTATCACGAGTTTATTTTCATTTGACTTTCTAAGTTGGCAATCCATCAGTTAATCCATCGGCGGTGGTGATAAGATGACCACCGAGATACGAATACAGTCACATCCCCGGGCCAAATGGAAAAAAAATTACATGACACAAAATTGCAAGGCACATGTCATAGAGGGCTCTTACAAAGTGGCGGGGGGGGGGGGGGGGGGGGGGGGGGGGGGGGGGGGGGGGGGGGGGGGGGGGGGGGGGGGGGGGGGGGGGGG
>JAVDPK010003033.1:157281-174917 GCA_034780415.1 Cichlasoma orientale | reverse complement strand
CGTGCATAATCCCCAAACAATGCATAAATAACTATATAATTGTAAAGTGAAACTTAAAGATGATGATAATGAGGAATTCGGATATTTGCCACACACGCCACAGCAAGTGCTGATTTTCATATTCATGAGCACCACATTGTTTGTCAATAGCGCATACCAAAAAGGGCTTAATTTGTTTTCAGCTCTCCCGCGTCCTCCAATCGCAAAAGTGACGGCTCTGCAGCATCAGAGCCACTTAATTAAGCATCGCCAAGCCGCTACACATACACACGTTTTAGAGCTGTCTCAAATAATCAAATAATAAGGCGTTCTTTGGGTGAGAATTCCCCCGTTGACTGGAGTCATTACTGCGGAAGGGAAAAATGTAAACAAAAGGCAGGAAACACAATCGAGCACAAGTTGGAGGAAATTTATTCAGAGAGAACTTCTATACTTGCTCCTCAAGTTGCGAGAAGTTTATTTTGTAGCTCAGCGTGGCAACAGGCCAACTGTTACTGCACACCGGCTGAATTATTAACTGTGCGTGACAAGCAGAAGTTGGGAGTTTTTAATTTCTGTCCAAGACTTGTTGCGCAGCAGATGTTGCGCTGTAGTGTCAGATACCATTAGCATGCAGTCGACTGCAGAAGGTGGAAGATTCAGCATGTGACGATGTTCAGAATTACATATTTGTAACTGCTTAAAAGTTTTATTCAGTATGGGCTTTTTTTCCCCCCTTTCTCCACACTTTTCTCCCTCTGTGAGAAATATGATCCATCCACTGCATCAACACGCTGAGCGCAACAGAGAGGCTGCGGTTGATGTGGAGACACTTATTAGGTAAAATGCTTTTGATGTGAATGTTGACTATAAGACGCAACATTAAAGCGGGCCTCCATAATAGCTATGCTTTTAAGTACATAACCGCAATATCATGAAAAACAAAACAAACAGCAGGCGGGAGGGTGGGATGAGGCGGAACTGTTCCTAATATCAGCTCCAAAAACTGTTGATTAGAATCAACACAAACGCCTTCAAAAAACACCACAAAAAGTGAGCGCTGGCTGGTTGCTTCTCTGCTGCCATCAAACGGGATTTCAGAAAGTGTTTAGGCTCATTCTCTCCCCCTCTCGCTCTCTCATTTCTAATTTATTGCCATCTGCTCTGCTCGGGTGTAAATCTGAACGCAGGCTGACTTGCTCGCCCAAGCTTTATCTGTTAACATTTAGCAATGTCTAATTAAGCAAAAATGGGAAGTGCGTTGGCTGAAAAATGCTGCGGCCGGATAATGACAGTCATAACAGTTTGGGATATGTGTCTGTCACAGCAAGCAAATTCACTTATTAGATCAGGGTAATTAGAAGAAGACAACAACTATAATAGGCAAAAGCTGTTCGGTTGTGATTAAAGAGGCCAACTTGCAGTACATCAGTTGCTTTTTTATTTAACTTTCAGATGCGCAAATGACTGATGAAGGTCACTAAAAAGACAACATGCCTTAAAGTGTATCCATTCACCGCGCACACCTACCGACACCAAAACACTGACAAAAGCTCGTTTGGATAATCTGATGAAGGCAACCGTAATTAACTGCGCTGGCTCAGCCACACAGTACTCAATAATCATCACTAAGTTGGCTAAATCAGGGCTTTAAGGTGGCGCAACCTGCAGCAGCCAACGATGAGCAACAGCTGAGATGCTGATGAGTCTGTCATAGTGACTGCTCTGGTGAGCCTTCAAATATTTGCATATTTAAATATATTATAAACAGGAAAATGTGAAGACCACCAGTTAAAAGTGTGAAAAATTAATCCACACTGAGTTAAGCAGTCAGAATGACATTTTATTTAAAAATAAATAAATAAAATAATAATAATTTTTGTTATGGCCAACATTTTGAAAACCCGACAAAAACATCTTCTACTGGTTAAGTCGTTCTCTTTACATGTCACCAAATCAGTATTTAATGGGGGTCACAGAGTCTATACACAGAATCCCTTAAAATCCCTTAAAACTCCTCACGGCTTACACGAGGAGTAAAGTACTCCCAGGTGGGTAATTCAAGTCAACAAACAACTAAATAATGCTTAACAGACCAAAAGTAACACCTAAGTGATGCTAAATGGCTGTTCTTCACTGTCATTAAGGAGTTTATCCCATGACTGACTTTAATGTGCTGTATTTGCTGTCTCACTAAAAGATTTCTAATTTGGAAGGTGACTCTGGGAAAACTGCCAGACTAGCAGGTAAATGTGTGTACTAGTGCTGGGCAGTGTGAGCAAAAAAAGTAATAAGATTGTGATGGTTTCGCAGTATAAAATTGAATATCATCATGAATAAGAAATCATGCATAAATACAATAAAATGCATCTAAATCAATATATGGAGGATATAATCGTAACTGCAAATTAAAAGAGTGCACAGTTAATACATGCACCCTCTCAATGCGCTCTTCAGCTCTTCTTGGTGGCCAAAAATAAAATACATTTAATCCACTTGGAAAAATACATGATTATATTACTCTATATACCTACAGAGTAACATAATAAATACTACACAAACAAGGCAATCTATTATTGTAGCTGATTAAAAATGTGGTGGATTTCTCGTGTCTGCCAGTCCTTTGGGGTCTGTGAGTCGAAAAGATAAATTCATACACTTCACTCAAACCATCACATGAGTTTCAGGACTGTGCATTCACGTCAGCTGTATTGTTAATCTCTCAACAAAAGTCTCGTGCATACAGGAGATCAATGCACACCTGCAATGCAGTTTCTGGAAGCAGAAATAGAACATAATGACATTATTTGCCGGTATACTCTGCAGCTTGGCATTTCAGTTAGCATTCTTTGTGCACAAAGAATATTTTTCACAAGTTCATAAAAGGATGTTTCAGATTTATCCTCAATTAACCACAAACATTCACAGAGCAATGCACAGCTATTAAAATCCGCCTTTCTGCAAAAGCATTTGCATTAAATGTTCTTCATGACGATTACTGTTTTATGTTTCTGCTCACGTGATCTGATTGCATGCGGTTTTGCGTAACTCGATGCTTAATTTTCCTCTCTCACCTGGAAGAGAACTGGTGCTTGGCCACTTCCCTGGTGCTATCTGTCTTGTTATAATCTGACTTGCCTCCTATAACCTTGTCTGCCAATAGTTGACGCTGCCTTCAGCAGAATTTAATGGCACACACTGTAAGGCAGCAACAGGGTTCAAAATTCAGCCTTCCACTTTTTTTTTTTTTTTACCTTAGCTTGAACCGAAGCAGCAGGAGCCGGAGCACTATCTGAGCTTCCACTGCGTACACTGTAGTAGCGAGATTCCACCTACTGCCAATTTGGCTTGTGGGTCTGTACTCAAGCTGAGCACTGACAGGTCTTCACAGTCACACCTTTTATTTTAATGTACATTCATTGAGTTCAGATCAGAGAACAGCAGTAGCTTTGACTAAAACAGCATGAACCAGGATTCACTTTCGAGCTGTTCCACCTTTAGGGCTAGTCTTTCTTTTCTGTATGTGTGCAGCATGTCACAGATTATCCATAGCATCTAAACTTTAGAAAGAAAATACAGAATTCCGATCCTTGGTGCCTGTCTGAAGTTTTATACATTTTTTCCCCCCCTTTTTTAATCATAACCTTTCATTTGAGCGATATCTGTTGCATCATAGATTTTGTTGGCAGGGGATCCAGACATGTTCACGCTGGGGAGAGCTGAGTCAGTGTGGAGCTTTTTTTATTGCCTCGGGCCAGTTTTGTCTCTACAGCTAAGCCTTCCATATCTTCAGGGGGGAAAAGTTCAGTTTCTAACACAGAGGCAACCTTCGTTCAGTAGTACACATAGCTAATTTATTTTTCATTATCACTGGATTATATTCAAGGTGATTTACTATCTCACAAAGTACTCAGTGATATGAAGAGTTCCTAAAAAAACTGAACTGAGTCTGTAATCTAGCCTGCTTTTCTTAAACGACAGTACGATGGAAAGTCGTGCGAGCCGAGGTAATCAAGGATTCCATGAGCACTCCAGGCCTTTGTTTTCCCCCCACAGCCAATCGAATTTGAAAGAATTTTAACATTTATGACTGGAATAATATCTGAACTATCAGGTATGCACAACTCCGGACACGTTTTAGCATAAATCTTTAGTTGTTTCATTTGTAATCGACACCATGGTATCCCCGATATGCATTCACCAGTGCACAGCCGTTACTGAATTATGAGCAGTGCTGCTGAAATTTCATGGTTCATCAATATCCACAATGGAATGTAATCAACACAAATTGTGGTCTCTACATTGCAAGCAGCTAACTGGGATCAGTGTGAAACAAAAGGGTACTCCGCCACATAGCCGCAAACACATGCACGCACAATTTAACAGCTGCTCATCGCGTCCGGCCGGTCGAGTCTGACGCAGGCCGTGTGACGGTGCGTCAGCCTGAGTCAAAAGGTCAGGGGGGATTTTTATTGCTACGTATAAACTTGGGGCTAAACTGGTGCAAAATGTATTCACTATGGAGCTCCTTCAAGTCTCAATATCTCCAAGGCAGACATAAATCACCCTAACAATTCAAATTGTGTTTTAAGCTGTTCCTCTGCCGTGTGAATGCAGGTCCAGTCTCGCACTTTAATGGACACGGACTCAGCAGCATCACCGCTGAAAAAACTCCCAGGGGAAACACTGAACCTGAATATATTTCTGCAAGTCATTTTCTTTTGGCATAAACACAATAATCATGTATTGAGCTGCGAGTACTTCTAACAGACAGCGGACCACACAGAGGTACCGTCACAGAACGCATCCAGTTTAAATTCGGAGGACACTGCTGCAGATCTGCTTCTGAAAGGCAGACCTGTACTCTCTGCATGCAAGATACAGAGCAACTATCTGCTTACTCTGAATAGATTCTCTATGATATGAGCTTAAACAACCAGAAATGAGGCTAAACGATACCAAATTCCACAAGACAGAAGTGGGAATTCTTCATTAAGTGCTGTTTTCAAGCGGCAGAAGTCACAGGGTCAAAAATTTGTTGTTGTCTGGCATGCCTGAGAACTGTCTGCCTGGATCACGACAGTTGCCTGTGCACCATTGGTGCTCCGTGGCTGCCTTGGGGCAACAGGGCTGTTTCATTTCATCTTAGTAGCTGCTTGTCTTTCACAGCTCCAGAATAAGATCAGGCATGTCTCCTGACTCTGAATATTTGTATCTGTCAAAACCTCAGATGTCAAAAAAAAGTGATAAAAGATAGCTGAGCAGTGGTTTATCAGGACATAGGGAAATATATTTGTTGCTGTGATTCTTTGGTGTACCTGGGTGTTAAAAAAAATCCTATAAGCACAGACAGAAAAAAATTACGAGGCCTGAGCAAACAGCTATATTAAGTGCATTTTAAAAATATATTTATTTGGGTCCATAGATATTTGAGAAATGACACAATTTAGCTGTTCCTGTCTGTGTACGCCACAAACAATCAAGATGTGACTGAAGTGCAGACAGCTTTAATTCAAGGCATTTACCAAAGGGAAGAATCGACACTTTGTGGGGTGACAGACGCTTCACATCAGGGGAAAAATATTAAGCTGTTGTTACATTTCATGCCTAACATCGTCTTCTTTGCTTTTATTACAAGACTCAGCAATCACGTGTTTTCATTCCAGAAACACTGCATGTTGCCTAAACTGCACATGCCTGGATTAATATTCCAAGTCCTTTAAAAATGTCAATCTGCTGACTCGTAGTCTGACCAGACACAGCTACTAATATTGGATAATAATGTATCAGACACACTGAAATAACAGCTGTTTATTTTGCTGGTACGCAAACTGCTTCATCCAAACAGTGAAGGCCCTTGTTCCAAACTATTAAGGTGATGGGCTTAAATTATTGATATGACTAAATGTTTCAGTGGGTGAATCTCTTCATCTCTTGAGGTTGATATAAATTGACCTGCTGGAAAGACGTCTCACTCTGTTGGACTCTCAGAAATGCCCGGTGCTGTACAATAGTCTTAGAGTGGAGGATCTCAGACACCAGCTTGCAACAGTAATTTGACAAGATGACAAAGTTACTTAGAGAAGATGCTTTTAAAATAATTACTGGCAGCAGCTCTGAGAAGCTCTCCATGATTTTTCAACTTTATTTTTTTACCAACTTCATTTACCTGCTGGCATGCAAATGAAAAAGACTCAGTAGAGTACAAATTTCAAAAGGTTTTATTTTAGCCAGCTGGACTCCCCATCCTTGTTGTGGCACATCATGCTTATATATTCAAAACGAGAAGGCAGGAAACATATACTTCCACAGCAGCCTCTCTGGGCTACCAGAACCACAGCCGACTTCATGGTTTTGCCGATGTAGCACTTTAGGAAACATCAAAGCACATTTATCACAGAAATAGTCTTGGCAACAAGCATGGTTGCCATTTGTCACTATTAAAAGAAAGTGTTGCGGCCCACCGTCTTGGAATTCTAATAAACTGAAAGGATAGAGGCATTCTACAACGGTCCAATTTAACAGGTTAAAAATGTGCAGTGGCATTTTAACAGTGTTATCATCTCTTTTAAATCAATGTGGTTATTTGTGGCCTGAATCTATTTGTTGGTGAGGATTTTTTTTTTCAAAGTGCTGTTCCAGTTGTCAAAAGCCAAATAAGATACACACAGAAGGTGCACACACACACAGGAGAAATACTTCACTACAGGGCTCGTGTGAAAGTTTCGAGATAACTTTTCAATATGTTTTTTTTTTTTGATTGTAAGCAAAATATGTACAAAACCTTTTTTTAAGGACTGAAACTTTGATGGATGGGGACGTGGTTGTAGTGCAGATAGAATGCCACCGGGTACCTTCGGGAAAATAAAAATCATATTCCTGTTATGCACACAGTATTTCATCGCCACAATTTTTTTTAAATTTTCCCAGAAGTAACACACGTTACAGTGA
The DNA here is from genome assembly GCA_034780415.1 of Cichlasoma orientale. Lineage (NCBI taxonomy): Eukaryota > Metazoa > Chordata > Actinopteri > Cichliformes > Cichlidae > Cichlasoma > Cichlasoma orientale. The sequence continues at coordinate 167,987 of JAVDPK010003033.1, read as the reverse complement.
GAAAGGTGACTTATCGCATCATGATAATGGCCTCACTGGTCAGGGAGCAACATTTTGTGCTGTTTGCACCTTTGTGCACAGACCTTAGGTCCCGAAACCCTCCGATGAATGAAAGCGAATAATGTTTCTGTTCCCAAGATCAGCCGTGTTATTCCGCACATGAATAAAGCACTGTGTTCTAGGACAAAGCAACAGCATGGTAAATAAGTAAATTTGTCCGAGTAGCTAACAGAGCCGTTTTATTCACTATTCATTACTTTGGTTGTGCAATAACCTACGCATGAGGTGTTCCTCGATAATTTACCTTGACTGGCCAGCTGTGTTGTTACTCCCATTTTCATTACACTGCTTCCACCTACACCTCTCTCCTCCCACTCTTTTCCCGAAGGGTTTCAATGATATTACGCTCTTCTTCTGCCAGAGCTCTACAAGAAAGGAAAAAAAAAAAGTCTTTCCAGTTATTTCCCTGACACTTTCTCTCACAAGCTCTCAGCTTTAGTGCAAATATTTCCTCCTCAGTCAGAGCCCTACTTTAGTTGAGGTTTCTGCCTTGAACACTGTAGTGAGAGTACTGAGAGGAGTCCTCTCCTCTTACAATTTGGAAACAATACTACTGTGTTCTAGTATGCTACAGATCTTTAATGCACATACAGACGCACAATCTTGTAATATGAGCCAACTGATAGTTGGCACAGGATAAGCGCAGATTGAAGCAGAGTAATGCTTATCCAGATTTATATGTAGGTGGTCTCAGGGAATTGAGTCTAACAATAACGCAGAGGTGAGTGAGTCAACACTGTGCTGAAACATCTAGATTAAAAGGACAAATTATTTCCTATGGCACAACATTTATAAAGGTTATGTTTGGTGCACTGAAGAATTAGAAGAACTGAGGAATAAGGACCAGGTTTATAAAACAAAAATCTCAGTATAACATTCTCAAACTCCATATGAATAAATAAAATAAACTGACAGCATGTTCCTTGAATGTAACCCTTGAAATTCTCTGCAGCAAGTCACGGGATTATTAGCACTGCAGGTAAAAGGGGATCAGACAAGGCAATTCAGCAGGAATTGTAAATGTGGTCTGAAGCTAAGTGTTTAAAAAGGATTTCCGGTTCTGTTCAGAAAGTTTCCTACAGGAAAAACATGGGGAAAAAAATGTGTTTACTTGACTTTCCACAAGAATCTTTTGAGGAAGTCTTGGATTTTTGCAGACCTACAGGAAGCCGGTCCAGGATGTGATCGGAGCAGGCTTTCTGAGATGCCCTTGCACCCCTGTTGCCAAGAATGATTCATTATTCCTATGCACATAATTCAATTTGTAAAGTATAAAGTGTAGCACTAACAGATAAGGGCCCGGGTCATTTCTGGACTGGCAAAACATCTGCCCATCACAGTCTATGACCTTACATCCATTAACTTAACTTCAGTCTTTTAAATGCAAAATGTTTAACGAGGTTTATAAAAAAAATCTATAAGATATTATGTATTATATTCCTGTATTGTTGTGCTTAAGATGCACTACTTGCTGCTTCTGTGTGCAGCAAAATGTGCGTGCTGTGGCTTTGTGATTACTGGAATATTTATTAATCTCTATATAAGCTGATAACCTCATGCAGATGATCCTCAACATTTACACAAGGTTAGTGAAATCTAATTATTGTAGTTGTACATTCGGGAAATCTAAGTGCTTTATTAGGGTTGGCAAAAACTCTCATACAGGTATGTCTGAGAAAACAGCAGCATACAGTACTATGTTGGAGTGATAGTTATTTCAGTGCCAAATGCACAGTACTGTGCTGAAATACAAAAAAAAAAAGCTTCTGCATTAAGAAAGATGAATTAACAAAAATGGTGTGCAATGTAAGAAAAGATGTGCATTGTGTGCAGGAATGTCAACAGTGGTGTTACCGACCAAGTCTTCCTCTTCTTGTGTACAACCCGTATGTATCGCAGGTGTGCTGGGCTACTGTTGCAGGACGTGAGCGCCTCTCTTTTCTGTCATATAAGAAGTAACCAGTGCAAAGCTGCAGCCATATTGGTGTAATTAAGTTGCCCCTAATCATCCAGTTTTCAGTGATCATCAGTAAATAGTTACCAGCTATAAGACACACATAAGGTCTTCCTTACAGCTTTAGGAACTTTGAGCCCGTGAACTGTGCGCTATAGTTGAAATGTGGTTGGTTTAAAGTGTTTTCTTATTATCTGTATCTTCTGAAACAGTGTCAACCATAGTGATATTTTTGATATTCCACCCAGCTCTAGCTTCTAATTAAAATATGAAATCACGACCAGTGTTCCTCTCTGAATCAGAAGTAGCCAAATTCCTAACCTTATTAATACGAGTACAAATTTAGACGTCTCTCTGTTGGTTCCCGCTGCAAAGCACTGCAGCTTTTTAAAGAAGCATGAAAACAAACATCTCTGCCCACTTGTCTACCAGGACATTAATGTATTTGCAAAACAACAACTTGATCCAGATGACTCATTTCTCCCCTTTTCCAAAAGTCAATGCCTACTTATTCGTTTGTCATGTTTATAGCAGCCTTGACGACTAATAACTTTCTGTGGGAGTTTCTCGTGGGTGGTAATCTGCGCCAGCAGATCGGCCAGCCATATGTTGTTTGATTATTGAAGGTGATGTGTGAGAACACTGTCAGCCTACTGCGTTGTGTTATCTGAAGTAGACACCTGGGTCAAGGCTCACAACTGAAGCCAGACATATGCTAATTAACTTATCTCATAAAATATGCATCGAGCCCTCCCAGGACCGTACAGTGGCAGAGGATCGTGATTTTGCAGGAATTATGGGAACAGTCATTTTCCATTATGTCGATGCTAAATGAGGAGTGACCTGCGGGAGAGGCATGTTTGACCCATGTCAGGGCAGTTCCTGCCAATTTTGCACAAAGAACTTTGCAGATCAGTTTTGACTTTTAAGATACTGTCATGGCAGAGAGAATAAATGGATCCGGTTGCACCGCATAACCTTGCTGAAGTAATCTTCCTCTGAAGCCGATGTTCCAAGTCAGTATAATTAATCAAAGACAATGATGTCAATGAGGGCTCCAGTTATGAAATTAGAGGCACGCTGTCTTCCATTACTGTACAGCTTATAAGTGCATTAGGAGGGAGAGAGGAATAATAAACCAGGTGTGGAAACCATTAGCTCCATTCTTCATTCCAACCATTTACGGTTGCCTTCTTTTGTTTTCAGCACAATTAAGTGTCTCGTAACAAGGCCAGAGTTGAATGCTCGAGTGTTGATATGGTAGTCAAGATTGTAAACAAGGTGTGAACAGCAATACTCGGCACAACACTCATTTACTCAATAATGAATGAGCTTAACAAATTAGGCTGCTTGTGTAATATTTCATTCTCTTCTATGCAACGGTGTAAAGAATGACTCTTCAAATACAATACCATTTCAGCCCTTTTATTAATAATAGCAAAGAACTCACCTGACAGCTGTAATTACAGGTAAATACGTTTGAAACTGTCTATGCACAGACAACAATGAGACACTTAAGCATACACACATACACGCGCACAAAGTGACAAATTTTATATTCCGTTCCCATTTGTTTATTCAAGAATGGCATATAAACTGTATTAGCTCACTACTCTAAAGTATACCATGTGATATTTGTTAGAGCTGAGTGATCAGAAGAACTGTTAAAAAATGTGAAGTGGTTTCAAAATCATCTAAAATCTGCATGTCATATTTCTGCAAATACGACAGGGCCATTATTTTCCTGAACCGCAACAAGAACGGTTTTATTTGACACTGGTTTGAATTAGAGGCAGGCTTTTATTTCCAGTTTCCTCTGTTTAATCAATACAAGTGGCCATGGATCAGCATTAAGTCTTGTTACACACCAGTTTGGCCTGTTCAAGTCACCAGATTATGCTCTTAACACCGCAGGAAGTGGTAACTTATTTTTGAGAGAGACAGAGAGAGACAGATTAGCAAGGTGCTTTATTTTAACCGTTTTACCCACGATTAGCACCACAATCACAAACAGCACGTCTGCAATACGCGAATGTATATGTTACAATAATCTATAATAGTGTTTTCACTGACATAATTCATTCATTAACATAAATATTTAAATGGTTAACTCAAATAATCAGCTCTCCGATTTTGTTTTCCGTCAATGTCTCCCATTCCTACTCATAAATTCCTTATTTTGACTATGCAGGCGATACTCTAATTACTTTGACAAGTGCCACCACGAGGATAAAGAAATTGTTACTCTGGTAAGTCAGACTGGCAAATCCATTCAAGGGACCTGCCAGTTATAATCACAGCTTTGCTAAAATTACAAGGTATAAAACATAAAATTAGCAAAGAATATGTAAACTTTCCGGAAAAAACACATTTAAAAAAAATCATCATGTTCATATGCTTGCTATCGCAAACCCAGTAAACAAAAACTCCTCATTTCTCAACAGTATTTTTTTATTGTGAAATCTCTGCAGGTATACCATGAGCAACAACAGTGGACAGGATTGTGTGTTTTTTGTTCATACAGTATCAACCAAACCACGACCATTATTTTACACCCGCCCGGTGATTTTAACGAAGTAGAAGAAATGCTCCTTTTTTTTTTTTTTTTACTACAATCTCGCGTCACTCCTTAATCCAAAATCAGATCAAATGACATGATATGACAACAAAGTCAGACGCTGCATTCCGGCCGCTCTCAGAGCTCACTGGAACTTCTAATGAAATTTATGGTAACAAAAGCGCTTGGAAATAAATTCACATGAAATCTAACATTATGTGTCTGCGAGCAGTGATATATATAATGAATATCATCAGCATGAGGTGCCACTTTTGTAGAATACATGCCTGTCAAATGACATACCGCAGCGAGAGGCTCAATCTCTTGTGGCCACTAGTTCAAAAAAATGTGCTCCGCACGAGAGAAAGAAAGAAAGAAACGTATCCGACAGAAATCACTGAGCGCATGCTGACATTTCACGTGTCAATTTGATATATGAACTGCCAATGTATCATGTTTTATTTTCAGATGGCTGCTCGTAACATTTGTCAGTTTTTTGCTTTTTTTTTCTTCAGTAAAGGGTTCAACATCAGGCCTTCAGCAGGTTTCATACTAAGACAAGGTTTGTGAGGCAAAACATGAAGCTCATCAGCAACCTCTCATTAAAGCGTCATTGAATAATACATGACTTTCAACCTCTATGGGAAATCATGGCAGTGCGGTGACAGTGACGGGTCCACGGCGCAGGGGCACACACTGTGGTTTGACAACAAGAGTAAAGTCTCAGTTTTCAGTAAAGAGACGAGTAGTCAAGATAATTAGTGCATGCATCAATAAGAACCGTCTGCTGCAGAGGTAATCTATCACCAGGCAAATAATTACAACAATTATTTTTATGCTTGAGAATCAAAGTAGTATCATTTATCACTGTGCAGTTACAAAGTAAAGCAGGGAGGTGTGAGTGTGTGTTGGGGGGGGGGTGGGTTAAAGGCTACAGTGTACTAGCAATTCATTGACATTTATGAACAGCAGGATAACAGCGCCTCATATCTACCTATGACGATCAGGTGTTGTAAGACATGCCTGCACCGTCTCTAATCAGACTAAAAAATGCTGTATTATTCAAATTTGGTGCAGGTATGCAGGATTGGGTAATGCATGTAATAGGAAATCAGCCAAAGAGATCTATTTAATCACTCATTTGTTTTCTTTCTCTTAGGTGATGAGCTCCACAAATCTCTAAGTGGGATCCTGACAGACCCAGGAGAGCTGCACAGTCTCGCGCCTCACCCATTTTCCCTCCACGCCATCGCAAACTGTTTCTCTGTGGCTCAGTTCTCGTCACTGGACTTTAACTCGGGGACCTGAACCGCACAGATCGCCAATGCTAACAAGGAACTGCCTGCTGCTGTTCCTGTGGATTCTTGTCGACGAGGGTTCGGTCTCTTCTTTACATCCACCTTCACCAGCACTGGGACGGAGCAGGACGGGGAGGGAGCACACCAGGAGCTCGGTGGGCCCGATGAGGAATGGGGCAGCTGGATTTCAGCGGGTCAAAAGGGGCTGGGTGTGGAACCAGTTCTTTGTGCTGGAGGAGTACATGGGGTCAGATCCGCAGTATGTGGGGAAGGTAAAAAGGCTTTTTTTTTTTACAGTTATTTATGGTGCAGCAGAAGTCATAAATCACATAGTAAGGAGCTTGGGAGAAATTGAATTGGGGGTAAATGGAGGGAGCGATAGAACATGAGGAAGATAAAATAGGAGGAAGGGAACAGAAAAGAACTCTAGTGTAGAGTAACCATAAAACTACCCTGGTTTCAGATGGGAGATATTTTTTTCCTTGATACTGCAATTAATTATTGATTATTCAGACATATATTTTAAAGAAGCGTACAAATATGTGCATATGCATGTGAAGGCTATTGCTGCAAGTCGCCCGTCTTCATTTAGGCCCTGGAACTTCACCTCTTTAATCTAATAATGCTCGTAAGGCTTTTTAAACTCGTTCTACGTGTTAGTGTTTTATAATGTAACCAGAGTCAGGAGTGGGCAAGAAAAAAAAAAATCCATACCTGTTAATGGAGCTGTGCCACAAGATTTCTAGGTTAGACCAGCAAGGCACACATGACATTGAAGTGGTGAAAGGTTTGATGGCATGGCAGAAATAAATTTAAATTACAGTCCTTGTAAAGCTGTCAGAGCATCATAGTTATGAGCCACGGAAGATGCTGACAGCAATAAAAAGACAGCAGAGACCCAACAGCCTGAACCGAAACCAGGCGGAGACACGCCGCACACATCCCGTCAGACTCGCTTCTTTTTGTGTCACCTCAAACCTCGGCCGTCCCCCCTTTTTAGTGCAGGATTTCTTATTCACTGTTCTGGCTTAAGACATTCGTAAGCAAACTCTGTGGGGGTTTAAGGCTAAAGTTGTAATTTGGCACACCAAGCTTACATAGGATAATAGTAAGACTGACTTATCTGCCCCAGTGCCACTGCAATCAGCCCTGACAAGCCAGGCTGTTTGTGGAAGTCTCTGAGGCTAAAGCAGGGAGAGGGAAGCAGCTGTCTGCTGCACTCCTAAGTCACTTAATCCTGGCCGGCTGTGCTGCTTCAAAATAATTGACTGATTCTTCAACATATGAAAAGCATTCGGAGATCCTCGGACCTTCGTCGGGAAAATCTTAAGGGAGAGGATTTCGCTTTGAATCTTAACCATTTTTATTGTACACCGTTAAATGACACGGGAAATCCTGGAGTGCTGTGCCATTTACACGCGTCTGTGATATCATATTGAAATGTAACATGACAAATGTTCAAGTGGAGAAGGCACTGAAAGATAAAGATGTAGGTGAAAGAGTTCAAGGACCACAACAAAGGCCTTAGGAAGCAGCTTTGTTTACAGGGCACATTAATGGACTATAATTGACCATAAATTCACAATGAATGCTTGTTCTATATTACATCAATACCTAATGTGCTAATGTTTTCAGTCCAGAGTGTACTCATGATTTCCATCCAGTGACCTGCAGTCAACTGGATCTATAGTGGCTCAAGACACTTTTGCTTTATCCTCTGTGGCAGAAGCACCCTTCTGGACCTGCTGAAGTAGTAATTATCTAACAACAGCCTCTAAAGACAGACAACAGAACCCAAGAGATAAAGTATAGGGAGGCAGCTGTAGGTGCTTTTTAAAGCATAAGCCGAGTAATATGCAAGGCATTGGTAGTGTACAGGTAATGCACATTTATTGTTCTTTCCTGTACAAAGCAAATGTACATGCTGCACCTGATTTTAGCATGGAGCCCCTTGTTTTTAAAGCTAGCGGTCTGTGCTTTACAAAGCAATGAAGAAGCACAATTGATCTTTTCTTCTTAAGTTGGGATGTCGTGATGTGACTGTAGCACATCGAGGAGGCTGAGGAAAGGTTACTTCTGACAGCAGGAGGAGAACGAGTTGCATCCACGTCTGTGCGAGACAAATGGCGACCACTAACAAATTGTGACCCTGTTGGCAATAATCAAAATCTATTTCAAGAGCATTAAATGCATCACTGGCAACTGTAATTTTGACAGCCAGATCACTACTAATTAGTGCTAGCCAATAAAAACATGAGTCACATTACAAACAGGGCGTAATTCAGTCAGTTGTTCTGACGGCGCAGAATGCAAGACAAGCAGTGGAGCGGGGGGTGGGTGGGGGTGGTGGGGACAAGCGCAGTTGATGGAGCACATGAAGTACTCGTGTTACGGATCAGTAAGTTTGCCTATTAACCAGTACACCAGCTGTTTGTGGAGAAGGAGGACGTTAAAACACAGCGGGATAACATTTAGTTGTGCTTGCATCTGCTTTGCTGTACATCAAACTGTCGCCTCAGTCTCAGACTTCACCAAACCCACATCGACTTGCAGCACAATCATCGTAAACACAACCATGCAATGCTACCTGCTTACATGTTACCGCTAACACGCGGCTAACGTTTCAGAGCATCTGACAGGCAGAAGTAAGCAGATCATTTTGAGTGTCTCAGACTCTCCAGCTTTTATGAATATTTGACTAATGGTAAACAACACCACCCCACCCCCTCCCCCAGTGGCAAATCCATTGCCTCATTCAACAAACCCAATTTGGCGTTTTTGTACTGTTACCCGATAAAAGGGACATATAAAAAGATGATTCATGGTCCGGTTTTAGTTTGCTTGATTTAATTGAATTTACCTTGGGGCTCTCTTAGTGGCTTACATAAGGTTTAACTTGCGTTACTGTTGAGAAGGTCTTTTAGAGTAAAAATTATATGATGCTAAAAATAAACAAAGTTCTGGGTGGCAGACTTATGTAGATTTCTAAGACTGGACGGTAAAGGGCAAGAAGGGGAAAACCAAGAACAACAACAACAAAAAAAAACCCCAAAAGAACATCAAATGCTGCCTGATCTATTTTGGAATAATGAGTGCAAGCAAAGCAACATTTCTCTTCTTCTGCAGCACGAGCAGAAAGATATGCCATGTCTGCATTTTCACTTCTTCTGCTATTATCAGATGAGTACAAAATAAACAAAGAAAATTAATCTACATTCCCGCTTATATACCCTTTAATGCTTGCCACCCAATTTAAAAATACACACTGTGTAACTGTCTGTGTCAAAAACTACAGTCATATATTTATACCTTTATATACACGTCATACATCTGAATATTTAGATCCGATTTTATACATTCCCGCAGTGACAGCTACATGCTCGGGTGTGTAAAGGTAGGAGACACTAAAACGTGAGGGGAATGTTAGAAATGCTACAGTCACTACTGGGGGTACACCTTGCACTCCTTACTTAATTAGCCTCATTGCTCCCAGAGGTGTAAGTAAGGTCGTCACAGGACTCAGCAAGGTCTTTAGCACTGCTGCTAGTCCTGAATGCTTGTATTAACAAATGCTCCGAGTTCTCGCTTTTCTTTGTTTAACTTTTCCACAGACAATCACAGTTGATTACTCACATACTTCTGTTAAAGATGCACTTAGACTGAGTCACGTTTACATTTGAAATAGCAAAATGGAGGTGTTAATACCCCGTTAGATTTGTAGTGTAAATAAAGAAAAGGCAGTCTAGCAGGATATTTTAAAGGATTTAAACCGCATCAACGTTTCACGCTCATTTTTCACTTTTATTGTGAGGTTGTTGCTCCCAGCAACGTTAAAACACTCACAAGCTCTAAGGCCACTAAAAATAAACATAAAAAAAAACACAACAAATAAATTTTTTTGACTGTCTTCTTCTACAGTTTAAAAAGAGCTATTTTATCACTTAGAACACTTCATATACAACATCACTCTTTTACTTCTTGAATGTTTGTTCACCTTAAATTGTTACACTGTGTAATCATCTATTAATGAGATTACATCAGTGCTCTCTTGAATTTCAAAGTAAAACATTGCAGCAGTAATGTGTTGCTGAAAATTGCACCAGCAGGTAGAGCTTGTCACCAGGGCTGGAGCTATCACTTATTTTAGTAATTGTGTATTCTATCAATTACAAATAATTTGAGAAATATCTAACATTAGTAGGAGTGTGTTTTCATGTGTATGTTTTTATACATGTGTATTTTATATGTTATATGAACTAAATCTGCAAAATAATGTTACTAAAGCCTTGAAATAAATATGTTCTGGTACATCCCATTGCCCCTCTTTAGACTCACCCCTGCGTGTTACAGGTATCACTGCAATAGAAAGTGGGACAGCTGTTGGTAGCCTTCTGCAAGCTGCCTAATTTAAACATTGTGCCAGACTAAGTTAAGAGTTCATCTGCAAACACGCCCTTTTAGTTTAACTTCTGTAGCTTCACTGTAGATTTTTTGCTGTGTAAAACAAATGGCGGTGTTTGGGAGGAGCTGCAAAGATCACTTTTCTTCACGTTGGCGCGTGTTGAACAGGTGGCTTGATTACGGACTCCCACCAGCTTTTTCCCAGTGAAGGTTTTTATGGTGATTACAGTAAGAAGCACTGCTATTTTGCACGCTAGAAAAACATTCCCCCTCCACCTGAGCTCACCGTCTCAGTAACGGCTCCGCCTCTTTGCTCTACGCCGACAGACTCCAGCTCCACATTAAACTAGTTACTGTACACAGTGCCAACTGAACACTACCGATTTGTGGATTAAACAAAGCATCAAAGCAAAAAAAAAAAAAATGAATCAACGAT
>JAVDPK010003033.1:139095-157181 GCA_034780415.1 Cichlasoma orientale | reverse complement strand
TGATTACAGTAAGAAGCACTGCAATTTTGCACGCTAGAAAAACATTCCACCTCCACCTGAGCTCACCGTCTCGGTAACGGCTCCGCCTCTTTGCTCTACGCCGACAGACTCCAGCTCCACATTAAACTAGTTGCACAGTGACAACTGAGCACTACAGATTTGTGGATTAAACAAAGCATCAAAGCAAAAAAAAAAAAAAAAATGCATCAAGGATTTTTTTTTTAAATAATGGAATTATTTGAGTTACTCGATGAATTGTTTCAGCCGTGCTTGTCACTAACAGAGGGAAAGTTCCAGCACCAGCTGTGGTGCTCACATCATCTTTTTGCTGTCAACTTGATACATCTGCTCTGAAAGGTTTGACGCACATTGCAAATGTGTGATGTTTTGAAACTCTGTAAATACAGTATCATTTCAGTACTCTTAACACATTACTTAGAGGTGAATTTAACGTGCCAACTATGTAACAATCTAAGTAACAAATAGGAAATTAATAGATTTTGTGTGCACTAAATAAAAAAGAACATAAACTCTTTTTATTCTCTCTCCTTATTAGTCATCCAGAAGTAATAGAAAGCCAAGATCGGCATCATATGCAACAATACATGTGCACTGGATAAGTTAGAAATTTGAAATCTACAACATTAAGATCAAATTTCTTTAAGAATACTTTTAATACCAATAAATTACACCACATTCAATATGGATATCAATAAAATCCTAACACCAGCCAACCCTGCGCTTAATTCAAGAATCTACGTGAAGAAACTTTTAAGAACCTCATGTTGACAACATCATTATTGCAGTTTAGCAACGAAGCCCAGAGGGCCTGGGAGGGTTAATGTAACAACCCTCTGCAGTCTCAATAAGATAATGCTGAGGCCTTTCGTGCGCCAAGTAATGATTATCTGACGAAAAAAAAAATACTATTAACGGTGTGGCTGCATATAAAGTCAAGCTGCTTCCTCTCACTCTCGATTAAACTCTCCAATGAGATGAGTAGCTATTTTCCAGATTTGTTTATTTTTTATTTTTTTGACATGGCACCCTCCATTTAAACATAATGGCTATAGATTGCTGTTGGACGCAATTCCCCAAGAATTACAATAATATAGCAATTCAGAATCCACTTAAAAAGCACTTGTCTGTTGAATGACAATGGTCACTTAATACTTAAGAGTGGCAATGTAATCAAAACCCAACATATCTCTTAGGTTTGCCAACCAGACTGCTGGGATATCCTAACTGGCTGCTCCAATTTTGTGTACACAACACAGTATAAATCCTCACAATCACATCATATCACAATATACGTACACCTGGGCAATATGGCTAACACAAATGTGGTCATTTTTTGATATCGTTGCTATTCAGCTCATGCTTATAATGGCTTGAATGAAACATTTTTCCTTTAGTGTTCAGATTTGTCCAGACTAGTGTTTTAGCATAGTTTCAGATATAATTTCAGTCCAATAGTAACCAGAAATTGCAACTGAGGACTGGTTCCAGATAAGAAACTTCATATTATCAAATCCATCTGAACTGTGTGCTCTCATTGTACATCCTGTATAATGACAATAAAGGCATTCTATTCTATTCTCTCTCGATTTATCAATTCTTGCCATCAGTGCTGTACTGTAAAATGACAGTATCAAACTCATGGCAGAGTCACATGCAAGTTTCCCCCCCTCCTACTCCAATCCTACCACATATTCATTCTAGTAGATAATTAAACAGTTGTACTGAAACTGAAAACCAGCGTTGGCCTGAATTTAAAATAAAATAACCGCGATAGGCACTCCACTGTTTTCCCTTTATGCAAGTCATGAGAAAATGACAACAATGCAACGTGTTGCCAATGACGCTCTCAAGGGATACTCAACAAATTATACACTTGGCAAGAAAAAGTAGACGGGGAATTGCTTTCATTAAAAAAAAAGAAATCTTCAGCTCCACCGTGGCCATTACACTCAGAAAGCAATCATTTAACCCGTAACTGCACGTGCACTGAAGGTTAAAGAGAACGCCAATGAATTTAAAGAGCCAGGCTTATGACCTATACAAAGGAAGGAAAAGTGTAACTTCAATACAGTGCATGCAGAGGTGGCACGCTCCAGTGCTCCCTTTGTCACACTTGCAGACAAAAGGTCACTTATTTACATGTAAGTCAATAACCGTTTTTTCTAGAAAGCGCAGCCCACTTTCTCCCACAACTTGTTTATTCCCTTGTTTCCTGCCTGACAAGGAATGACCATCCTTCTTTTTATTGATGGCTCATTCCTCCCAGTACCACCCCACACCTGGCTGAGATTTATTACTGATGTGAAGCCTGCAATTTAATCTTTCAATGAGGACCTATAAGAAGGACATAAAAAGCTTTTCAACAAGACTTATGCACCAGGCCCAACAAAGAGAGAGATACTGTCAGCTGACCGTGTGAAATTTACAAGCCTTAGAGGTGATAGTATGTTCCGCATTGTTAAATACAGTTTTGGTTTAAATGCTGTGGAATTAAGCTGTAAAGCTAAAACCTGAAGACATCCACATAAAAGCAGCAAACCTGTTTACATCATTCGATGATGACAGCCACTGCTGTGAAATACTTCATGCCAGCAGCTAATTAACTTCAGCTCCAAAAATCACAGCTTTTATAATGTGACTGGTTTGCACTGAGCTGTGCAGATGTCAACCCAGTGACCAACAGTTGAGTAAGGCTACAGTTTGCAGAATCAAAGCGATGCGCAAAACAATAATCCTGTTGACTTATGCATAACTTCCATAAAGCATGGCCAATGCACCACAATACTGCAGTCACATTGGATTATATTACACTTTAGTTTACACTTGAATCTAGTGTTGCTAACAGGAAACATGCTTTTATAGATATGACCATATGTTTGAATGCTGGTAATTAGTGTGTAGACCGAAATACGTCCCTATAAGACGCGAATACACAAGTCTGAATTCACCTAATTGTGTCACCTTTTTAATTCACTGTCACATTCAACGTAATTTGAAACGATTGCTCTCCTGAAGATTATGCATGGAGCGTTCCGGTGATTCAGCAGCTCGTTAGGACATATTAAGAGGTTGAGAGTTGTTGAGATTTACAATTGTGATGTACGTTGGTGATGAATGTTGCGGGAATTTCTGAAAAGAACAGCTGAAATAAAAGCTAATGATGCCATTCATCTGTCCTGCCAAAGTAATATATATTTCACATATTTTGTCCTCATGGGTAATGGGCTTTTTCCCCTGAATTGCTTGGGCCATATATCCAAATGCTGCAGTAATGCCCCAATCAGTATCACTTTAAACCATAGTCCACATTCTCGATGTTTACCATGTCACTGATGGGCAGTATTGTTGTGATTGTAGGTAGAAAATTGCATTGTGCATGTCATATCAATATCAATATATTGTTTAATCAAGTGTGATATGAGAAAAGGGAATAAGGCCTTAGCCCTGTTCTCTAGATTCAATAGAAGCATGTATATCAATGTGATATTTCCAAAAAGAAAAGAAAAAAAATGAGTACTTTGCAAAAGATCACTTCACATAAAACCAGATTTTGGAAATTTTAGCCTGCATTCCTCAGATTCTTGGTCAAGGAAGCATTTACATCAAAAACAATTTAGAATTGACCCATTTAGAAATGTAAAAGCAGTTGTCTCAGTCTTGACTGCGTCTCCTGCACACCCACAGCTATATCTGTCACTCTGTTATTGTCTCTGCTCCCGTTCTTCACACATATGTTTTCTGTGATTGCGTATATACCAGTATAGCCTCCTGTATGAATATCTTATACATTTTTTTTCTTTTGTAACTCTTCATACCTGTTACCTGACTGAGGCATGACACAACTCAGACGAGCAGCTCTGGGCTGTCAGCAGCAAAGAAATAGCTCGCAGGCCAATATCGATCAGCTATAATAAGCTCGCGGGATCTGGCATAGTGTTTTCCTTCCATCAGCTGCAAAAACTTACCATGCAACCGGCAGTCATGATGTGGCCTGGCAATACACAAACTTGATGCCGACGAGAACATACCCACATGCCAACATGCTGCCATGCTGTCATCATACTGCTGAGCTGCTAGGACAGTGTGGCTGAGTGGTTGCTGGACTGATTGGTGGTTTCAGAGCGTATAATGAATACAGGTCAGCAGCAGGACAGGAGTGCATAAGAGCAGTGAGATGATTTACTCTCATTAACAGCACACAGTATGAAGTCTGACAAGTGACATATAGTATATGCCCCGGTCTTGCTCAAAGCATAATCCGCCATTAAATATGGATTAGAATCAATTTATTTATAAAGTATAATAAATATGCAAAGAACAGCTTTGTGATACCAGTCAGGAGGCATGTTTAGCTTGTATACCACGAAATGTGAATAATCCAGTGACATTTAATTGCATTTAAAGACAAGAAGAGAAAGCATGTTCTAACTTGTTTACAATTTTGTAAATGCACTCGCTGGTGCGGGATTGTTGGACCATTCAAGGAACAACGTTGGCCCGCTATCAGCAAAGGGTTGCGGCTGTGATATGCATTCCTTAGAGGAGCTCCACATAATCCTGGGTGCAGAAATCCAATTACAGCATTTTCTACAGAGGTTGGTTCCGTTCTCTGAAATCACTCAAATTAATCAATATGCGGGGTTTTGCTGCATTGCCAATGAGGAACCATGCAATACTGCAAATCCTAAAAGGAGCAGGGAACACCGACCTCTTGCGCAGTCAAAACATTTCCTGTAAAGCAAAATCCAAATATGTGACTATTTCACAGCCAGTGAGATGAGCTACCATTTCCCATCATTTCTGCTAGGAGGTGAACAGCCTGAGTCAATATTAGTATTTTGCACTGATGATTAATAGAGGAATAGTTGCCTTGGCCACATTTGTTTTCACATCACTGATGCACTGGCTATCCATCATCTCCTCAACACTCTGGAAATGAAAAGTTTAACCTTAAATCTAATCTTATTTTTCCTTAAAAAGTAAACCCAACGAAAGCCGAACTGAAACGCTGAAACACGTGTTTGACAAACTGGGAACACTAAATTTAAAAAAAGAAAAAAAAATGTATGTAAACAAATAAAACGTAGGTGCAGTGACAGTGCGAGCTTGGATGGCAACAGGAGTCTCATTTCAGCTCCGCACACGAGCAGTTTCTTTTTATAGCTGCCGCGTCACCTGATATCCTGAGCGGAGAATTTAACTAATTGTGCTTAACAAGAAAAATGGAGGGGAAGGATATCACCACGCCAGCTCTCGTTCACTCGCTCTGCTCATGCTGATTTACTTAATGTGTGCAGAATTCTGATCATGTCATTATTGAGAGCTGGTACTGTTTTGTTCACGTGTTAGAAATTGGTAACAGTGTTGCAACAATGGAAGGAGTTCCCCTGTCTTTAGTTTAAAAATAAATAAATAAAATTTGCCATATTGTTAAGAAGGTTATGAATATGATCCCACCTCTTGTCTTGTGGGTGTTTTATAGATTAAACAAAGCATTTGTCTGCCTTCTTATTAATAGATTTTTTTTTTTACATAATTGATTAGCATTGTTAGTGCAATGGAATTTTTAATTAATACCAGTCAAGTTTCACTTATAATTAATGAGGCAATGTGCCTGTTCATTTTTCATTTGCATTTCTTTTTCATCTCCAATTGTGCAGCTCTGAATCAATCTGCAGGTTCCTCTCCTGGGTACTTGTACTGAATAAACTGCAAACATGAAAAATATTCTTTTTATGCCAATACCCAGAAGAGGCTTGCTTTTTGTTTTTCCTCTCTCTTCTTCTTAGTTAAATGACAATTAAATGTGAACTCACCATTTAATCCCAAATATGAAGTGATTATTTACTCAGTAGCACATAAACATATGAATATACCCACAGTGGAGAGTAGGACTGTGTTGACTGATGATGGCACAGCCTATTGAGTAATCGGTATATTAATTAAACACCATCGCATCACAGAGTGTAGTACATGGAAGCTTTTGCAAACACCTAAAGAGCCTTAAGCAATCTGAAATTGTGCTCTGCAAGAGATAGTGCTGTGAAGAAGATGTTGACTCAGCACCACAGAGTACAGACTTCAGTGTAAAGTGCTCCTTATTTTGCTCACTGGGAGTGTGGCACAGAAAGAGAGCTATATATTACAATCACAATTACTAATCATATGTAATCAAAAATCCTTTTAAAAGGACATCATCGTATTTACATTGTTTGCTGCAAATAACCTGCAATGCAGTGCACAAGATTGAACACAGGTGTTTGTGCTGTGTGCACCCCTGTATGTGTGTGACCAGCAAGAGACCTTTTTACAACTAAATGATATCAATAATATGATACCACAGGTGTGTCACCTGGAAATGGAGTGCCCTTTTTGCTTCAAACTAAAAAAGTGTGGGTATTCCAGTGAACTTAAATTCTTGAAAAAACATATTTAAAAAGCAGGAAATGTTCACATACAAATGCCCTCAATTCTTATAATGTTCAGCCTAAAATCTGCAGCAGTGTAAAGCGACCGTCCCTCCTATTTCAGAAGTCTCACTAGCATAAACACGTGAAATTGAAGGCATTCAAACATGCACCTCCAGCTAAGACGTAAATCTACATCAATTGACGAGGAAACCACTTAGAAAAAAAAGATATTGGACAGAAAAAAATTGAAAAAAATTGGCAGCCTCAGTGAAGCGAAGGTTAAATCCTCAGGGTCCTCAGACTGTCACGAAACAGTGTGTGGTAGGCAGAATAGGACCCCAATATGCAGACTCCAGAGACAGGACTTGAACACAAAACGCAGCTTTATTGCTGGGACACATTAAATAAACAGGGAGCAGACTAGGAACAAAACACACTAGTAAGTAAGTAAGTAAGTAAGTAAAAATTAATTTGTATAGCACATTTAAGCAGCAAGGCAATTCAAAGTGCTTTACATCATAAGAACAAACAAATGTGCAGTAAAATCATTAAAAGCATTAAAACATCAATCAAGTAAACAGCAAATCATCGAACATCACTAAGTGGACATTAACAACAAGCAGGAACCACAGAGCAACACACGACAGAGAACAAAGGGAAATGCAGACAATATATCGACAGGAAATGACGAGGTACAACAGGAGACAGCTGGAGAGAACAGGTGGACAGAATCACACTAATGAAACACAGGAAGTGAAACTCAACACGACACACCGGGAGCAGGGGGTTAGGAAAATAAAACAGGAAGTGAAAACTAAACACGGAAGGAACAGAACGCGGGGACGCGGGGAAACGAGGAGAGCAAAGGAAGCAGGGATACTAACAATAACTATAACAGGACTCAGAACATAGAATGAACTGAGACTCAGAACCCATAGAACAGGAATATCAGTGATAACAGAACTTAAGAACCAAAACACAAAACACTGGGCAACAACGGCACAGACTGGTAACACTTATGGTACAAACTGTGAAGCACCACTCTTATGACAGGTTTCAGACGAGCTGCTTCAGAATATATCCGTGGCTTGAACTTATGATGGTGAAATGAGTTGTTTGATATGTAATATACACTCAGGGCTGATGTGGCGATGCAGAAGTTACAGAACGTGTCGCTGCCAAAACTAAACACTGAAGATTTTACAGCATTAGTTTAGCTCACAGTGTGAAAAAAAAGACCCTCCTGGGGAAAGCATTTAAGTGAAGAACCCCCTCCCCCCAATTATGAAATATACAAATCAAGCCCTGGCTGAGTTTTATCTTCCAGCAGTTGGAAATCACCTGTAGTACAATGGATTTCATAGATTATGTGAATGAATTATGAATGTTTATGTGATCAGAAAATAGTGACGGCTAAATGAACCGTACTTGCACAATACTGTTAGTCTTCCTCTTCGTGCTCTGTTACTGTCCGACTAAAACACCAGGTGCTGCTACACAGTGTATTATTAAAGACCGGCAAACTCGGAAGCACAAATTTCTGGGGAGCACCTGAGGGCAACAACACTTATAAGCCATACTGTTGTCAGTCAGAAGAACCACAAGAAATAGCTGCCTTTCATTTGAGTCGAGAAAATGCAATTCTCCACTTAAGAGCATGTTTATATTATATTTATATGCATAAAAACAACACATACCCTAGGGTGTCTGGATTCTGTTGTTTTGAAGGGTTTCAAGGAATCCTTGTGCCAGTAAGTGCTGCTCTATGGTTTCACTTGCAGACATCGCATTCTGTTACACATACCATCAGAAAAATGATAAATAGCTATAATCATTACAGCTCAAAAAGTACTGCCCAGGTTTTCTGATGAAGACGGTTTAATTAGAGGGGGGACTCTCTGCTCAGTCGATTTTACAAGAGTCTGCTGCAGCAGAGACACAGAGTAAGGAGCCGCAGCCAGCAGCACCACGGCAGGCCGACTAGATGATGAAACGCACAGGCGAGTACGGTGGCCGAGATAAGACAATCAAAATATGCATTATAAAGACAGAAACATATTAGAGGCTCGTCACATCTCTGCAGCAGATAAAGCCAATCATAAAGCAAAGCTATCACATAATCTGTTTCCCACTCGGATTCTACATTTTACAAATCAATAATCGGAATACGAGTATAAAAGACATTTACAGGCAACTTTTCACACCCACTGAAACTAAAACCCTGCCGTGTTTTCTTGCTTTATAATTACTGAGTCACACATTTTTGTGACACGCTATGACTCACAATGATGTAAAAAAAAAAAAAAGAATCATAACAGCTCAAACTACTTCTCCAACTTCTCTGATGACACGCGGCAATAAACAAACGTCAATCAGATATCCAGCACTGCTGAACAGATGGGCCAAAACGCTGACACACATGCTGCTTGAGCCTGCGCGGATGCTTGCGGGAAACAAACAATATTCAAGTGCACACCAAACAAGATCTCACAGAGGCAACGAGCAGGGCATTAGCCAGGCGTGATGGCACAGCGGCCTGCAGCACAGCAGAGTCATTATTATAGATAAATAGTATTAACATATCCTCAATATATGTCATTTATTAAATATGTTTGAAATCGAATGCAAAAAAAAACTAAAATAAATTTTGGACTTGATGAAATAATAACTTGATCTGGGCCATATTATTGGCATACACTGGCAGTCAATACACTGTTCTGTATTATCAATCACCCAGCTCTGGCATTCTCACACACACACACACACACACACACACACACACACACACACACACACACACACACACACACACACACACACACAGGCAAAACAGCAGCCAGCCTCAGACTGAAAAATGGCACAGTGGCACCTCTTACCCAGCAATAGAGAAAATGACAAATAAAGTAACACAATCAGGTCCTTTTGTAGGCACAGCCTTGCTTTAAGATGGTGTTTTCATCCACTCCAGGACTCCTTGGGCGTCTATCTACAGTCCTCTGGAATGTACTTTCCATTCTGCCATGAGGAAGATGTGGAGATGTTCCACTCAAGTTCACCTCCCACTCATTTATATGTTCTGCTGTATTTCAACTCATGCAGCAGCTAACTTATTTTTTCTTTATCCAAAATAAGCTTATCTTGCTCTACTTAGCAGCATAGTGACGTTTTTTTTTTTTTGTTTGTTTTTTTTTTGGCACATTTAAATTTAACCTACAGAAAAGCAAACTTCACAGTCCCAAAATTCATCACTAAAGCTGTTGGAAGTATTTTTGGTGTAGTTATTTTTGCTGTTGTAAACGTAGATAGATAAAATGTATCTAATCAATGATCGTCTCTCTGGGAAAATTATTAGGGGAAACTTTATTTCCTAAAACGAGATTCCTCCCCTTTAAGTTCCCACCTGTAACCCCACGTCATTCTCATCGGGTTGGGCGTGAAATTAAGATGCATTGTTGAAGTTTTTAAAGTAAGATTTTCCGTACAGTTGCAGTGCTGCCCTGTAGGCGGATAGTAATAACAGAAGAAATACCCCAAAGTCTTTTACGATATTAATTTGAGACACATGAAAAATCACAATTAATTATCATTAAAATTAAGAGACCCTCCGGGATAAATGAAACTGCGCGAGCATTCAAGCATGATTGGAAAGGTTTTCTCTTGCAAATACTGACACTGATGTTTCATAGTCAGCACTTCCAACATGTTTCATTTTATTTTATTTAGATCTGATGCTTTATGGAAGGGAAGTTATGGCATCCATTTCTTTCAATGAGACATTGGATTCTTTCCATATCTCAGAGACTTGATCCACTAGTTTCTCCTCTTCATTAGAAGAACAACATTCCCTCTGCAAAAGAGCTACAGCACGATATTTATACCATTAAGATGTTACACTGTATACCAGTTATTAATCATAGGTTGAAATTATAGATCACAACTCATTAAACCTGCTTAAATTTAACAATTAAATAGCCTTATATCACTATGTGAGGATACATATCTTCCCTATTTTGATCTAGTTTGGGGAGGAAGGTCATACTTTTTTATTTTATGTATATAGACAATAATAATATTCTACTCTTCAGATTTTTCTGCTCATTGCAGGCAATATTATGTGGTTTTGTTGCCATCCAGCAGGGGTCATGTGTTAAATATAAATCTCATTCATTTCAGCAGAAATAAATAATGCACCACGAGTGCTAACATTATAATGCCAGGCTGTGCTTGTGTGAGCTCGGGAATTTGCACTGAATCGCAAATTACGACGAGTGTGTTTGTGCATGCGTCTGTGTATCCTGGGTTGTTTTGAACCATAACCTACAAAGAATTTATGGCCTCATCCCATGTTTACTCTTGTCTCCGTGCCTGGCACTGCCATAGGAGTTCACTGGGAAATTATCTATGTGCAAAAAGCTTAATATTTACACGGTGGAGAAAGAGGCTAATTCAAGGGGGTGGGGGGTTGGAGTGTGGATCCATTCATTTATGTAGTGTCGATGTAAGAGGGTGATTGCAGCCAGAAAAGTAACCATCTCAATTCAGTCATCTCCAAATTAGAGAATTTTTTGATAAAGTAAAAAATTTATTGTTTTTGCCCCAAGCAACAAGTACTTAGCTGGGTATGGACTTCTCATACCTTTGACTAGCAGGCAAAAATCCATAATCATATACGGTGATGATCACATTGCATTACCTTGCAGTACCTTAACTATTCAAAAGGCTTTCAATTGTATGACTGAGCGCTGCAGTGAGAAAAAACATAACCGTGTCAACAGGCTTTCAGACACCGGCCCAGAATTTGTTTGTACAAAGAGAGCTGCCACACTTCTGGATCTATATACAAAGAGGTTCTCTTGCTGGAGTTGTAATATTGTGCAATTGTGCTCTTGTTATAAGACTTTTAAGGTGAAGGTTGGAAACAAGAATTTACTTCAAGGATTTAGGTTTTGAACTTTGCCACTTGGAGAAAATAAAAAAATAATAATCTCCTGTCTTATATGAGAAGATTTTTGTGTCATGCATGAACAGGAATTGATCCACAGTGTTGAAGAGTTATCACTGCTGCATAATTGCACTGAAATAATACATTATTTATGAGAGATTTAGCCTCATTAATCTGTGAAATGTTCTGAAAGCGCCATCATTTTATTTTTCTCATGACTTAGTGTTTTGCAGATCTTTGCAGAGAAATGAATTTGCTCTTTGATGCGCAGTCAGTTTCCTTGGCTGTCTTTGTGAAATAGTCTTCCTTGACAGCCCTTCCCCAGCGCTTTCAATGAATCATTATCCGTGCCAATGTTTGCACTCAACCTGTCTTTTTTTCCCCCTGTTTTGTCTTGCAGCTACACACTGACCTCGATAAGGGGGACAGTGCGGTGAAGTACACTCTCTCGGGAGACGGGGCTGGCTCCATTTTCACAATTGACCAAACAACGGGGGACATCCATGCCTTAAGGAGTCTTGATAGGGAGGAAAAGCCTTACTACACCCTGCGCGCCCAGGCTGTTGACATCAACACCAACAGACCCCTAGAACCTGAATCAGAATTTGTAATCAAGGTCCAAGATATCAACGACAATGAGCCAAAGTTCCTGGAGGGACCATATACAGCCAGTGTTCCTGAGATGTCACCAGTAGGTAAGCAGCCATCCACAGTTACTTTTAAATACAGAGGGGTCAGAATCTTCCTTAATACACTGCAGTTCTCCACAGTGAAAACTTTCTTTTCTCTGCTTTGGGAACACGTAAAGTTCTCTTTCAGGAG
This sequence comes from Cichlasoma orientale, assembly GCA_034780415.1. Classification (NCBI taxonomy): domain Eukaryota; kingdom Metazoa; phylum Chordata; class Actinopteri; order Cichliformes; family Cichlidae; genus Cichlasoma; species Cichlasoma orientale. The sequence goes on along the minus strand of JAVDPK010003033.1, from coordinate 144,986 downwards.
CATCATCTTCACAACCACAGGGGTAACACTGCTTCCCCCAACAGATTTTGACATTTCAGAGGACCATTTATTCTTGGTGTGCCCCTAGTGTATTTCACGGCTTTGTCTTTCATCGTTATTCCCAGGGCAAACAGATCAAGGTAATTCACGGGGAGAAAGGTTCTGCTTGATGTGAATTGCAATGAAGCCCTCAAACTCCAAAATCAGCAGTCTCTAGAGCATTGGTAGGAAAACAGGAACAACACAGCAGAGCCCCAGTGAACACTCCCAAATCACAAGCTGCACGGTAACTGTTTATTGTAGAATAAGGAAAAGACTTTTAAGTTTATCAAAAACAAAACATATGTCGTGACCATGGAAACAGTGTACCAATATATATATATACTGTATATACCACCACACACACGTTTGATTAACTGCATTGCTTACAAATAATTCACTGTTGGATTTCTGAGGTTCACGGAAAAAGTAACTGCCAAAAGAGCATTGGTGATTGATATTATGACTCTTATCCCACAAAACTACTCTTTCCATCATCTACAACTATCCCACCCCTATCCCATTTGTAACACTAGCTTCCTGCCATAAGTTGAAGGTCTCAAGCATGTCAGCATGAGTAAAATGTACTTAATGCCAATTAACTGTCAATTTAACTAATAATAATAGCAATGGTTATAATTATAACCAATATGTGATACTTTTTTTAGGAGACGGCTAAATTTGTGCAGTACTTTGTGTAAAAATAGTTATAATAAAACATTTAAAACAGAGTAGTCCATCTCTACATTAAGGAATATCCAAGGTCCTTTTTTCATGATATAAAATCAGTTTCAAAGTTTAATTGTGCTTTTGGGTGAACTATTATACCAGGTTCCATTAAAAATGCAATGGTGAAGCCACTGAAAATCAGTACCAAATTATACAGAGAGACGTTACCAGAAACATCTTTGCTGAGTGAATTCAGCCGCAGCAGCCAGTGTAAACAACAATCTACAAGGATGCCCATACTGACCTGCAACCATTGGATTAGCATTAAACCAAATGAAGTCATTATCAATATTTATAGCGGCAAGACTTGTGTGATCAATGGGCTCATTAACTGCTACATCTCTCTTGTTGTCTCTGCTAGCAGGACAAAATAAAAGCTAAAAGATGCTGAGCATAAACACTGTAATGGTAGGTAAAGTCAAGTAATCCATACGCCCCCCCTGGTAATAATCCCTTGTTGGCAGTTAGCTTATCCGTGAATTGTTTAGAAAAAAGTTAATGAGTCAGAGTTTTGCTGGAAAAGAATGTACAGTACTGTGCAAAAGTCTTGAGTCACCTCTCATCTCTTTGTTTTGCTTCTAAGGAGCCAGATTAAGGCACCTAGCTCAGCGCTGTGTCTACACATATCAGGAAATGTAGCAAAGAGCCAATTTGAAATTGTGTCTTTAGGCAATTTGTTACTAGCAGCCTGTTGGAGAAATGCATAATTTGTTCCTGTTTCTTTAGTTGACTATATAATATATGTATACTGCGTCCTTAAAAAAATCAGAAGAAACTGGAAAAGAAGAAATGGCAGGCCTAAAAAAAAAAAAAAAATAGCGAGCTACAACTAATGAGCAGGATCTAAAAGTCACATCCTTAAGAAACAGTAAACAATCCAGCAAAGACCCGACACTGGACCTGAGAGATGCATTTGGACCTTCAGTTGATCCTTCCACTCTTCACTGAGACCTCATCAGAAATGGCTTTAATGAAAGGGGGGGGGGGGCTGTTAAGAAACCATTGTGAGAAATTTCTGAGGTATCCCAAATTACACAAGAACTGGACTGAAAATAGACTGCAACGGGTCTTACTGTCCAAAAATCATCGTCAGTATTTTTGGAGGAGGTCAGGAGAGAGGACAACAGTGAATGTCTGCAGCCATCTGCACAACATGGCGGAGGCTCTGTCATGGTTTGGCGCTCCATTTTTGCCAGCGTTGTTGTTGATCTTGTCAAAACTGATGGAATTACAAATGCATAAAAGTACTGTCAGATTTTGATCCACTATAAAATGCCGTCTGGAAAGCATGTGATTGGCAACAACTTCATCTTTCAACCTGACAATAATCCCAAACGCACTGCCAGTGCAGTAAAAGCACAACCTGGATAGAAAAGCATACAGTGACCACCAGAGATTGAGATCATCTTGACTGAGAACAGATTCAAGGCGAGCTTGGAGAACTACTCCTGAAGACTACTTAATAAAAAATTAGAAGAAAGCTCCCTCAGACAGTTCAGGCTGTGCTGAGGAATAAAGGTGGTCGCACCAAATGTTGATGTTTAAGCTTGTTAACATCTGTTCTTGCCTTATATATTGTATTTCCACGTGTGTTTGCACGGGATTCAATATATCAGTGCAAAATCCATTTTCCTAGCAAAATATAAAGTAATGAGAGGCGAGGCGAGACTTTTGCACACTACTGTGATTTTTACAAAATGCCACAGACTTAATTAATTATGCTAATTGCGCTTCCTGTCTACAAACCTACATCTCCAGTTGTTGTACATGTACTGTATATGCACCAAAGTTCTTGACTGGTGTTGATTGCACTCATTCTCATCGTTTTCACTTCATGTCTGTCCATGCTGCATATTGCACAGTGTCATTTGACTTCCTCTGCATTCTGCTGAAACACATCACGGTAATTTGTTGAACATAGACTGAGATAAATGGAATGTTTAATTTCAAGTTAGACATATAATCTATTTCCTTTTTACAAAACTTTACCAGCTGTGACCTTTGAAGTCACTCCTTTCATCGCGTTCCTACTTATGCATTTGAATTTCCATAATAATAATATGAGTAGAATTTATTTGACTTGTTTATAGCCCCACACCTAGGTCGGTGCCTGCTGCGTAGGTGTCTGACGTGCTTAAAGGCTTTCAAACTCTCACTGCATCTGAGCTCTTCCTTTCCTTGGATGAACAGAAAAAGGTGGTAAATGAATTATCTCACCTATGCTCGTGTTGTAACATGATGCAGTCCTTCTCGGGCATGTCTAATCAGGCACATGTGAAGGATTGAAACACTAATCCCTCACACCTAATGTTTAATTCCATTGTTACCATCTCCTCGGAACGAAAAGCCTATTTAATATACATCAAGTTCTTTAGAGACAGCTGGAAGCTTTGCAGAAATTCAAGCAACCATGTAAATAGCATCGCTCTGGTCAGCCTCTTCTGAGCATACTAAAGATACCAAAAAATCCTTCAGTTATATTTCGCACAGCTATCCAGCTGTACGTATGTGGTTGATGCATGGACATATGTGCACTGAACTGCCTGCGAGCGATGCATCCATGTCAACCTGTCTGCAAGACTTCCCAACCAATCAACCCATCTGCACAAGAAACCCCAGACTTGTGCCGCGGAGTTGTCAAGTAGTCATGCTGTCGAGGCATCATTTATCGGTTCCTCACACTGGAAACTTTTTGATTAAATCTGCTGAATTTAAATGCATGTAATCAAGACTGTGTTAGCGAAATAGTGTCTTCACTGCCAGCTGGTTAAGAGGGATGAGCCATTCCAAGCCAACAAGTAATTATTCTGTCCCTGTTACTGGAGGAGTTTGAAAGACTGCCATCTTAATATTATTCTTGCCATGGCCCTTTGTTTTCTTAATGGTCACATTGTTTAATGAATAATCACACGAGCTTTAAGAAAAAACGAACAAATATAAAACTATTGCTTTATTGTTCAAGAACAGCAACTTTGTAGTGATAAAAAGGCACAAGTCAACACGCACGGCAGGAAAATTGAACAACTTCCCAGCAGATTGTTTCTCCTCTGCACTCCTTATTGCACTTTGAATGTTGCACTGAGGCTTTCTCGGCACAGACTCACCATTCATTAGTGTCAGGTGAGATTGTTAAGCAAACTGATGAGGTTCAGCGAGTTTGGATTTTGGTCTAATGAAGAAAGCGATGAGATCAAGTCAATATGTCTTCTCCCTCCTTTCTACAGGGACGTATGTGACGCAAGTAACAGCCACAGATGCAGACGACCCTACCTATGGAAACAGTGCCAGAGTGGTGTATAGCATCCTCCATGGCCAACCATATTTCTCTGTTGACCCCAAAACAGGTAAAGTGCTTATGTTTCTTTGTGCTTTTAACTAGTATATATATAAACAGCCGGGAGGCTGCATAAAATTTGCAAATCTAATAAACCCACATTTTACTCACAATGGAAAACATATCAAATGTTTTAAACTGAGACATGTGAGGTCATTTTGAATTTGATGATAGCACATAATAGCATCAAAATGTTCAAAGAATCTGGAGAAATCTCTGTGTGTAAGCCATAAGACCAAAAACGTGTATTGTATGCCTGCGATCTTCAGGCCTTCAGGCAGCACTGCATCGAAAATAGGCACGATTCTGTCGTGGAAATCATTCCACAGGCTCAGGAACACCTCTAGAAATCACTGTTTGTGACCACAGTTCACCGCGCTATCCGCAAAACATGGAAAACATGGATGCTGCGTCCCCTGGCTTGTTATCGGTGCTCAGTTCAAAAGCCTGCCTCTCTGATGGTGTAGGGGTGCATTAGTGGAATTGGCAGCTTGCAAATCTAGAAAATAAGCATCAATGCCGAAAGGCATATACAGGTTTTAGAGCAACATATGCACCCATCCAGGGGGCATTTTTTCAGGGAAGGCACATTTTAACAAGACAAATATAAACCACATACTGCATCAATTGCAGTCTGTGTGTTGAACTGGCCTGCCTGCAGTCCAGACTTTGCACCAGCTGAAAACATTTGGTGCCTCATGAAACAAAAAACACAGCAAAGAAGACCCAGGACTGCTGAGCAGCTAGAATCCAATATCAGACAAGAGGTGGACAACATTTCTCTCCCAGTAGTCCGGAAGCTGGTGTCCTCAGTTCTCAGACATTTACAGACTGTTGATAAAAAAAAGAAGGGATGCTGCACAGCCGTAAACACGGCCCTGTCCCAACTTTTTTGAGATGTGTTGTTGCCATCAAATTCAAAATGAGCTAAGATTTTTCATGAAATAGTAAAATTTCCCAGTTTAAACATTTACAATGTTTTCTATGTCCCACTGTGAATAAAATATGGGTTTGCGAGATTTGCAAGTTATTGAATTCTATCTTAATTTACACTTTACACAACGTCCCAACTCTTTCAGAATTGGCTTTGTATCAAGTGCGCAGGCACGTGTAAGAATTTAACAGGAGAGTAAAACAGACCTCAGAAATGACCCTCGGGGCCCTTCACCATTAGCAATAAGACATGAGAATCTGAATTATTTATTTGAAGGTATAAAACTGGATTAGAGGATATGCTACGCTAAAGTCAAACTGCACTAATATGAGACATTCACCTTTATTATAAGAATATTATTGGAATATTCAGAATATAGCTAGATAAAACATTGTCAGTGGCTGTGAATGTGTTGAATGTCATCGCTTTCTTACTGAATCGTAGGTGCATGGGTAGCGGGTAGCCAGTGCTGTGCACACACAGAGGAGGTGGTTTTAACCAGGATCTCTAAAAGACAAAAAACTTGGTGAGATTTGCTGGTGAGACATTAACAGTGTTGGTTATTTCCATCTTATTTATATGTGCGCTTTGGTGTCATATGAAAGAAATGGCACTGAAAAGGCTTTGGAAACTGGTCATTTTTGCACCTGACCTTAAATATGTATTTGTAGGAGCTTCCTTTTCAGATGCTAAATTTATGGTAAGTAAAGTAAAGAATTCAAATGAATCACGCAATGCTATTTACAAATGTATTTACACCATTATTTAACATCTAGGCACTAATTTACGCTTGTCTTGGTAGATTGTGCTGGTTGTTATGACAATTATCAGTCTGTATCTGTGCATTTACTGTGA
>JAVDPK010003033.1:104407-118648 GCA_034780415.1 Cichlasoma orientale | reverse complement strand
CCCCAGGGACCTGGTCAGGACCTGCAATATGTTTCTCATGAAACTGGTGCTACTCTATTAACTGCCAATTGACCTGTCATGTAAACAACAAGCATACACAATTATCATTGTTCACGTCATGCCATTGTTGCTTTTTTTTTTATACCGTTTACTTTTTTCAGCTTTCCTTTGCAGGCAGGTGTGAACAAAGCTATTTGAATGTGTTTTGCCCGACTGCATAAACACAGGAAATCACACCAGTGCTGATTTTTATTGAATATGTGAAGGCTGATGTTGACATTTGATAGCAGTTACTCATGCTTGAAAATGATAATGTAACAAAAATGAACCGAGAGGAAACTGCTGTCAACACCAATGCTCATATTGAGTTGCAGCATTTTCCTCAAGAGCTCTTAGCACACACACGATGAATACAACTCGGAAAGTGCATTAAAACAGAGGTGCTAACGCATGACACGATTAGGATTTGTAAACAAGCTGGAGGTAAAAATAACTTTTTTTCTTCTTTTTTTCCAGCCTCTGGACTATGAAACCAAGAAGGCATATACCTTTAAGGTAGATGCTTCCAACGCGCACATGGATCCTAGATTTCAGAGCTCTGGGGCCTTCAAAGACACAGCAACAGTGAAGATTAACGTTTTGGATGTGGATGAGCCTCCGGTGTTCAATAAGCCCTCCTATGTGATGGATGTGTATGAGGACACACCTGTGGGGACCATCATCGGAGCAGTGACTGCACAGGATTTGGATGCCAGCAGCAGTCCAGTCAGGTAAAGTTAAGCTCTTCAGTAGATTTTTTTTAAACATACATTTCTGCACATGGTGTTTAATCAGAATTCAGTTACATCAGTTATATCTCAGTGGTGGGGAATGTCTCAGTTTGCTTTCATATTAAACTGCAACAAATATTTTATACACAGTGGAAATGGGCGGCACAGTGGCACGGTGGTTAGCGCTGTTGCCTTAGAGCAAGAAGGTCCTGGGTTTGAATCTGGATGGGACCTTTCTGTCTGTGTGCGCGTGGGTTTCTTCCCACAGGCAGCCATTAAATTGGCTTTAAATGTGAGTATGAATGGCGGTGTCTCTGTGTATTGGCTCTGGAACAGGCTGACGACCTGTCCAGGCTGTACCCCGCCTCTTACACCACGGCAGCCGTGTTTTTCTATTCAGGTATGCTTTTACTGCATTGGCAACATGTTTGGATCATTATCTTGCTGAAAAAAAAACAAAGCCATTGCCAGTCAGCTGCTTTCCAGATGGTGGATCAGAACCTGACAGTACTTTTCTGTATTCATAATTCCATCAATTTTGATAAGATTTCCAACTTCACTGGCTAAAATGTAGCCCCAAACCATAACAGAGCCTCCACCCTGTTTTACAGACGGCCGTTGACACTTGTTGTTGTACCTCTCTCCTGACTCCAACCAGGCATATTCTAATGGCAATTTGAACCAAATTTGGAGCCTATCCAGATGTCCAGAGACAAACTACACCTATTTTTTTTTTAATTTTCCCATAATAATTAATCAGTCTAATCATTTATTCCGAAATATTTTAAAAGTTGGACTGGTTGTGATCCATTGATGAAACACAATCCCTCCTTTAGTTTATTCTACATTTGGTTGGTTTAATAGTGTCATTGTTATGCTGTTCTGTACAAGCTTAACACAACAGCTACATCACAGTGTTATCCAAAATCCAGAAATTCTTGCCATTAAAAGAAACACATTGGTTTACATTATTCAGACTGTAATTTGGACTAAATACTTGAGTTAAGTATGGCAGGATATGAATGTCCATCCATCTTCAAGAGCTCAAGCTATTGAGTCAAATTGCTCTTGCTATTCTCTTGAGAATAAGAGTGCTAAGGAGGGTAAGTACTGTGATTCTGCAGCCGGTGATTGAAGGTTTTAGATCTCTATTCATCAGTGTCTCCAGTCTCCATTCATCAGTGTCATCATAGCTTTAATCTTGAGAGTTTTGTCAGGTTTACTCATCAGTCTGAAGCCTAATCAATCTATGTAGAACATTTGACACTGTCATGTAAAATCCTGCTAGCATCATCTGTTAGCAGGTCGGCATTTGCTGGTGACATTATACAATATTAAAAAAAAATTCAAACTTTGCTAGTGGTCTCATTACGCCTGCTTAAACACGACGTGTGCTTTCAAAATAAGAATTAGTTTGTAATGACTTGTGAAATTAAACTGAAATTACTAACTTTCAAATTCATAGACATTAGGGATACCTGATGTTTATCAATGCTTATGTTTAGGTTGTTTTACAGATATTCGATAGGAGTAAAGCAGCAGGAACCTATGTAACCATGCTAACAAAGGCAGAAAACTTAAAAAATAAATTCATGTTCCTCTATCAGAGGCCTGGAGTTTGAGGGTTCTGCACAGTATCTTAGCTGGTCCTAGGACTGCGCTCTTCTGGACAGAGACCTCTGATGTTGTGCCTGGAATCTGCTGTTTCAGGGTTACAGCTCCTAATGGTCGGATTACTAATGGGACCACTTTGAACTTTACCTTTCACATCTGGAAGTCCCACAGGACCTTAGCCATGTTGTTCTCAACCATATCTGGTGGTGTCTCCCATCGGCACTTGTAGTCTATCACAAACAGAGCCTTGGTCGTCCATGATAGTTCTTCATCATCATCCGTCTTCAGCTGCCTGAGGCATGCAGATGCTCTGTATTTCACTCTGGATTGTGGCTCTGACACTCACTGTGAGGTGGATCAGTGAGTTGATGCTTCTCTCCTGGTATACAGCTTGATACAGGATCTATGTGCAGGAGGTGGTTGAAGGTCACGCCACTCCTAAATTTATATCCACATCTGCTTTTAGTGATGAGCTGGCTTAGGGGGGTTAGGCCTATACAGAACAGCAGTGGAGACAGTGCATCACCTTGGTATATTCTCCACTTGATGGCAACTTGTGTGATGGCCTTGAATTGGCCTCAAGTGTTGTCTTTCACAGTCACAATGAGTTCCTGATTAATGGTATTAGCAGACTATTAGCCTTGTGCAGTGCCAAGCACTCCAGTATTCATATATGAGGCACTGAGTCGTAGGCTTTTTTGTAGTCAATCCAGGCAGTGCTCTAGTCTGCTAGTCTCAGAGTCCTAGTGTACAGCTCCATCAACTAGGAGGTGCTGCTTTGGTCCTCTGGAGTTATTTCCAATGCCTTTCTGAAGTGTACTCATGTATTAACTCATGTGCCTACTCAGCTTCGTTGCTACAATGCCTGAGAGGAGCTTCCATGTTGTGGTGAGGCAGTTAATCGACCGGAAGTTTGATGATGTCATACCCTTGTGGGAATCCTTCATGATCAGGATTGCTCTCCCAGTCTGGATGAGTACCTGCTGTTAGTAGCCCCCTTATTTGTGCTGCTGGGTGATTATGGAGTACTGTTAGCTTCTTCAGCCTGCAGGCGTGGTTCATGTCAGATCCTGGCGGTGTCCAGCTCTCCATTCTGGAGACACGTTGTTGAATGTCTGCCTGTGTGATATTCCTCTACTTGCATCCTTGATCGTATACCCAAGTGCTCCTAGGATTACTGCGGCAGTGGCATACATGAGCTCACAGGTTTCAGCGATACTGGTAGTGGGGATGGTATGTAGAGCAGTGCTCACATCTGCGAGCAACTCAGTGCAACGTTACTGCACTGAGCTACCAGGTGCTTCCTGTTGTGGATGTTGGCTTTCTACTTATCCACAGCAACTCCCACAAATCAGAGACGTTGCTATTTCAGTGTGGGATTGCGTGTAGAGTAGTTCCACAACATTGTGAATAAAACACAGATCTGTGGTTTCTACAGGAGCACATATCATGATTGCACAATGTTGTAGCTTGTAGTGAGTCTATTTTGAATAGTTACAACATAATAGCTGTCAGTCAACATCCCTATGGGCAATATGGATGGGATTATTACTTTGGGAACTGTTGAGCTCTAGGACTGGAAGTCTTTTTGCTACCACAGGGGGCACTCTCCTGCTCGCCATTGAGGGGACTATTATCAAAGAAGTTAAGAATCCGTCCATGTGTACAGATCCTTGCTCTTTCAAGGTTTTTATTTCAAAAATAATCTAAATTTTACAGGTAGCAGCATTATGATTTTGTTTATCTGGATAGTCAGCATTATTTAACAAATGCTTATTGTATTTTATTTTCTGTGTAATGTTAATTATTTGGTTTTGTAGAGCAACAGGCTGGAATTGAGAGAACAGTGATTGTGGATTGGAAGAGGTCCATTGTCCAGCTGTCATAGCAGTTATTAGATGGATCAACCTGCACAAAAGAAACTGCCCCAACTTGCACCTTTTATTTTGTCCCACATTCTGTATCTGTCACATTGTAACTGTAAGTGGTTTGAATTGGCTAAGAAAAAAAAAATAAGCTTCTGTTTGGATCATGCAGGTGGCATTTTTTATGAAATATTGTTCAGTAGAAATAGATCTAAGAACGTGTTCCAAGGGGACTGAAAATTCATCGAAATCCTTTCCCCTTTGCTGTTATAATTTAAATTATTAAAATTAATTATGCAGGTTTTAATTTCCTCTTTAATAGTTTTCCGTTGAACTCTGAAATCAACCACGTAGTTTATGAAACCTGAAGGGTCCTTTATAAGACACTGCTGCTCTCTCCTTGGTAATTATCAGGTGAGACATTTTAATATCGCTGCTCACTTTTATAGATCTGACATGCCTCACTCAACTTCTGATTTATAATCAAGGCAAGACATTCCTTTCCTTTCTCAAACTCTCTGCTTGATATGCACCCGCTAATGCACACACACACACACACATAGACACACACACACAGAATGCACACTCGCACATGCTGCCCCATTTTCTACCATAAAACCTCAGTGGTGGTTAACAATAGACTGTCCTTTGCAAAGACAAAAGAGTGCATTCTGAAAAATGTATGAGGACCCTTTTCACTTTTTAAAACATATTAGCTACTTTTATTCAGGTGGATTGCTTTATAGTAATGGATTTCAAAGATGAATTACCAGTGTTACGCGAAAATGGCCAAAAAAAAACCATGTTGCACAGTTTTTTTTTGTATATTATGAATATTTTATTCTAGAGAAAACAAAAGAAGAGAAGAAGCAAAGATTTGTACAACAAAAAAAAAATAATGCCCTCTATTCTGTGGATCTCCACTTTGTCTCCAGCACTTTAAATATTCATCAATACCACAGCTGACATTGTTCATTTGTGTGCCTTTAGAGATCCGTGCTTTCTTCACTTCAAAACAATGGACCCAGTGACCCATCATGCATAGGGAATTATGCTTTTAGACTTTAGACTCAACCAATTCTGGTATTTATCAGTATAGCGTAGAGCTATCTAGCCGCAGAAACAAAAGGACATCATGAATACTGCATTGTTGGCAGCTTGAGTTAGTTTTCACAAACTTAAAGATGGAAAGGCTTCTGCCTAAAAATGGCAATAACACAGATCACAAGACTTTGAAGAGCCGCATTGGTCATGGACTTTAAAAATGCTACCGCAGCAAAACCATAAACTCTAAAAACCAATGACTGGAGAAAATAAACCGACACACGCCTTCCCCTTCTTTTTTTTTTTTTTTTCTCTTAAAATCACCTTGTGCGTTGTGGGCAATGTGCACTGAGGGGAATTAACATCATCGCAATTCAAAGCAGGCGATAACACCGTAATTAATTTTCATATCTACAGCTGTCAGCGCTGAGTTGATCTTAAATAGACTCTTTACATCTGTGATTTCTTACTCCTAACTGTTGAGGAGCGCTATTCTATAAAGATAGCACAAAGCCTGAAAAAACAGTTTTACTTGTAATTGGCCTAATCTCTCTGTCTCACATGAATACAGAATGTATGCTTTTTCATCTTTGTAATGCACTTTGAGAGACTGAGTGAGCTGATAAGTTTATTGTGTTGCTGAACTGAATTCCAACGCTGTTTCTCACTGAACCTGTGATATCTCGTAATGGCAACTACACGGGCCACAGTGCAAGCAAAACATATGCTTCACCAACAGGTTGGCTACAATAATACCCCCCCTCACAAAAAAAAAGTGTTTTGCCCTGAGGTAAAATTGCATCTATTGATCTTTTGAACTTTTGACGGGAGTTTGGCTGTAATATTTATCAAAGGAACTCACACTAAACAATTTTGACACAATCATGTTCACTTCAAGGCTGCACGCATCGCAGAGTTAAAGAGAAGATGTGGACTGACCCAAAGCTAAGCTGAAAATTTAATGGTACCCGAGCTCATAAAAATATTACTCAAGTGGTTTTGTTATCATCCTGATTACAGTAAAAGGCTTGAGGGTGTTAATGTAAGCTGGGCCAGTTTCTCTTGATGACTGAGTCAAGTCCAGTTTGAGGCTCTGGAGAGTAGAAAACAAGCATAATAAATATTCATGAGAAATAGCCTTTTAAGATCAAATAGTTTGTCATGGGAAAAAATAATAATACCAGAGTGGTGGCAAGGAGAGGCTTTTCTTTATGTGGTGAATCTGGACTCGGTCCCATGAAAAATTAAGCATCAGCCCTGTGGAAGTGCCTACGCGCAAGGCACCGGATTCCCAATTCCTCAACTGACATAATTGTGAAGGAGAATGAAAAAAGACAACCAATTTACTCCTGCTGGAACGCCACTAACGATCACAAAATTATTAATGAAAAATAGCCTTTTAAGATCAAATAGCATGGAGTGATGAATGGCGCTGTCACTGGCATGCGGTCTGCTCTCAGATCTCTTTTGGGTTTCATAGTTTACATTCAGAGCAACGCAGTAACACCAAAGATACATTTCTCAGAGAGGACATCGCGCCTTCTGTTCTCGGACGCCGAACCAACACGTTAGGCCTTTGTTGCTCATCGGGCGTGAGAGATTTCAACTGTGCTGAAAGTTCATTTATGTTCCCAAGAAAACCGTTAGCTCAGCATGGCCAAAGAACGTGTGCCCCATTACTAGATTGGAATGTATATGCAATCCTCAGCACATTTCCTGGAAATGACCATTCAAAATGAGTAATGAAGGCTATGCCAACATTACATTACACCTAACTCATATACATGAGGCCAGAAGGAAAATCGCTGTGGTTTAATTCTCTGGTTTGTGCTGAAAATGGACGTCTTTAAACGAACATTTTCTTTCAGGTATTCCATTGACTGGAAGACGGACTTGGACAGCTACTTTGACATCGATCCAGTCGAGGGAACGATCTCCACAAACGAACTTCTCGACAGGGAAAACATCGCCCAACACAATATCTCAGTCGTGGCAACCAAACTCAGTAAGTATGCCAATGAGATCAGGTATGATTCATGCAGGTGTCATTGTCCTTCCCCCGCCTTAATCTGTGTGAAGGATTTAATGCACTTTTACTCAAGTCAATACTCAATCCCATTTTGCTGGAAAGGTTTATAGGCATCTATAAACTATGATAGCTCTCCCGGAGGGATGTGTCTTCAGGACATTGTCTCCTCTAGCATACTTGCCTTAACTCTGTTTTCATTTTTAACTGCCTTTTTTTTAGCACGTTTGATGACACTGGCGTTGGAAGGAAGCTTTTCTTGCCAGAGTCAACTTTTACTTACACCGCAATAAAGTGTGAACCTTCCACAGTTTTACAGCCTGCCGTCGCAGTGGCATCGCAGCGTGTCGCGAGCCAAGCTCAGAAAAAGATGGAGCTAATGTGGAGCTGTGGCTTTAAGACATGTCATCAAGCTAATTATGTTTTTATGAAGGAAGTGGAGCAAATTTCCGGATAAATAAGCAAATCCATCGTCATCAAGTCATCAAATCTGCTAAGAACCGTCAAAGTCATTATCCCAGAGGCAGGCTGGTGCTCAATCAAAATTACACATGCTGTATATTCATTAGGACAGACTGTGAAATATGGGCTGTTAAAACTTGAGTCATTGTCGCCTTGGAAACTGATATTAGTCACTTCCCCTCAAGGTCATGGAAGTGACATGCTAATTTTGTTTTCAATGTGTGCGCGCCTTTCTTTGTGTGGCTTTTGTGCGTAAGTGCCAAGAAATTGCAGGATGAGGTAGACTGAGAGGAAACAGCATAGATGAGGAGGAGGAGGAGGAGGAGGAGGAGGGAGGAGATGGAAGTTTTGCGAGGCAGTTGCATGTTTGGTGTGTAATACTAGATGCAGGACTCGGGGAGTTGCTGTGCTCATTTTATCCGTACCCACCTGTGCTTCACTCCTTTCTTATCACCTCTCTACAAGTCAGGCTCTGATCCAGACCTCTGCCCTCCCCTCTCATAGGACCAGTGTTCATCTACAGTCAATGTTACTCACTGACAATAACAAAAAAATAAATAAAAAAAACCTTCCAGAGCGAGTGTTTAAAAATAATAGTTGGACTGGTGCAGCAAGAACAGAGATAAAACCAGCACCCCAGAGTTTGTGTCCCAGCTTGAGTTCAAATCTGTATTTGACCTTGAGTTAGATTTGGCAGCACTTTGTGTTCTGGGTATTGGATGGCTGTTCTGACTCCACTGTGTTAGACTCTATTGTCATCACTGGGTTGTTGGCTGTCTGTGATTCAGGTCTTAAACCATGAATAACAACAATAAATACTAAAGCAAAGAAGCCTTCAATGCCCATACAAATAACACAGTTGTTGAGGAGAAGTGATGCACAGGAACAAACAAAAGCATGTTTTGACGTATCTACAGTCTCGAGTCGCCCTATTTAACATCGCGCAGTAGTTTTCAATAAACAGTAAATGATTGCAGACCTCTGCATTTGACCCGCCTCGGTATCTACCGCGTGTCCTTGCTGCTAATGCTTTTTAACATTTAGCCACCCACACCTTTTATTCCCGTTACAATCACTTGGTGGAAAACATCCAGCGGTATCGACAGAGTTGCTCGGATGGCATTTATACCTTCATTCGCTGGTGATAAACACCTGGTCACAACACCTGAGCTGGAGAGCCTTCAGTTCGCAGACCTCGCCGATCAGTCTGGTCATCTTCAGACGCTGCAGCCATGCAGCAAAATGAGAGCAGTGTGTGTGCGCTGCTCTCCTGAGACACTGAGCTGAGCAGAAGGCGTACTAAATAAGAGCCAGGGCTAGATTAACTGGTTGTGTTTTGGCATTTAAACTTATTAGTAATTTTAAGGCAAGGAGAAGATCTATTAAATGCTATAATAACCATGGCACGGGGCAATTAGGAAGCACACTTACTATCTTTTTTTACAGCAAATGAATTTAGCCTCCCAGTTAACAGAGTTTTTTCTTGGAAGTTTGCGTACTTATGTCATGTACAGTTGCACTTTTAGCAGATTGATATCCACGAGGATTTTTTTTTTTATTAGTGTTCTGCTGTGCATTTTATAGATCTGTGGTTGATTGCTTGCAAAGATTAAGTTGTTTTTTTTAATTAAAATGAGAAATAAAAAGAAGGAATGTGCATTAGAGAAGCCGTATAAGGCGGGCAACTTTGGGGCAAATCACTCAAGCGTTCTACAGATATGCAGGAGTCAGTCAATAAATAGAGCATGTGTTTGGGCTAAAATGCTGATGGAAGTCAGATTTAAACCACTGTACCATTGCTCCATCTAGTGGGCTCAATGAGATATCACTCATATTAATAACAACAGTTATGGAAATTAGTTTTTGAGATGAGATGAGAGGAAATGTGTACACTTAACTATCCAAAACCACTGGGACTAGAGGGAAATATCGAATTTATTGATCTGGAAGTATCTGAAGTTGTCCCAATTTTTTTATGACAGACTTTGATGATAGACAAGCTTAGTGGTTTTTTTGTGAATTGAGTGTCACTGTTAGTAGTTGTCAGTGCAAAGCAGCAAATCCCAAGATCAGTGTCATTTTTACCTTGTTGGGAAGATTGCTTTTTCGATCAAGGTCAGAGACAGGTTGCTAACTGAGCCGTGGCTGCTTCTCCAATCCCCTTGAGATGACTGTACAGATCTCCCCCCACCCCGCCCTTGCATTTTTCTCAACCACCCACCGACACACCAACCTATATGGACCGGCACTCACACAAACGAGCACACGCTAAGCCTCCCAGTGTGCACCAAAGCCTATTCCCACATCAAATCCATAAAGTTTACCTTACCTGGGCTTCCACACAAAGAGAACATTTCCCCGTTGTATCCCTTCAGTGAGGAAACATTGTAACAAACAACCCTGGATTCAAGCTGTTCCCACTCAAGGGGGCTTTCACACTATAACTAAAACGAGATGCGCATCTTATGGCTCAATCCTGTAACAGAACCTTTAAAAAAAAAAAAAAAAAAAGGCTTGTAAAAAAATACCCTCTGGAAAGGTGTGTTTTATTCATAGGCAGCACATGGGATGAATTTAGTGCAGTGCATTTATTTAATTTCCCTTCTCATCATCAGTCAAAAGCATCATAAAACAGCATCATTTATGCATGACCATGTTCCACACACATAAGAGGTTTCCCAGAATTTGAACACTTACAGTGGCTGAGCAGCTATAACATCTGTTCAAGGAGACTCGGGCATGACAGCCTCTTTAACCACTCGACCATCCTACTGCAACAGTGGTAAACCTTCAAGCTCTGGCTTGTCATAAGATGGTAGTACTGAATGTATCCACACGATGTCAGTGCTGTGAACAAAACTCCCCAAATATCTGTTTCTGTACTCATGTAATCAGTTTTTGCTTCTCTCTGCAGATAGTCCAGTTCTGACCAGTCGGGTGGCCGTCACTGTCCAGGTGCTGGATATAAACGAGTTCCCCCCTGAGCTCGCCAGTCCTTATGAGACCTTTGTGTGTGAAAATGCTAAAGTGGGACAGGTACGTTCACAGCTGGTCACATCCCTGCCTTGTCTGTCGGGTGCTCGAGGAATTAAACAGAGCTCATTAACTTGGTTAGTTTTTGGTGAGACAACAGCTGCTGATTAGAATATGTGTTCTCCCACAGAGGGAGCATGACTTCACGGCATTTGCTGAAAATTATCTAAAGGTGTCAAATTGAATATGAAGGATGTTTTTGTGTATACTCATGCTGATAAAGTGTCATTGTTTCCACTCTGGCAGAAACAATTGCTGAATTTTTAGGGTAAGTTTCTGCTTTTTGGGAATGCTTCACACTTAGCTCTCACACTGATACCTAACCAGCTATTGCATCTTACTCAAGGTCACTCAAATAAAACCTTTCAAGGGATTTTGCAGAGAACAATTCTGTACAGAGGATGAATCAAAATCTTGAACTGACTGAGTCACAGAGTTGGATTCAGCAGGAGAAGCATTCATAAGGCAAAGCAGTGTTTTGCATATCAGCAACCTGGAGCACATTTCGGATAATATATTTGAGATGCTGTGGAAAATTTGCCCGCGCGCATTGTAAACCACCTGTGCCTGTAAATTAGCCCATTAACTAGCATCTATATGCAGTTAGCGTTGTGAGGGAACAGCTTCTTTGGCAGTCTATCAAATCACTGTAGACGCCTCATCACATTAACGATGTTTTGCCGGTCGTCAGGTCTGTTGCAATCAAAACGCCCGTGCCCTTCATTTGACGACATCAGTATCTTCCTCGGCATGCGAATTTGTCACGTTTCCTGCTTGCAAGACACAAAATATTTTTTCTCCAAAATTGAACCTAAATGGTTTCCTATTTGAAGTTAACCTCCACTCAAAAGTGTGTTTTGCTTATGGCTTCACTGTGCAGAGTGATGTACAGTGTTTGACACTGGGAGGGTGCTTTGTCATTTATCTGCTCGTGGAAAAAGCTTCTCGCTGTTCACCTTAAATCTGAGTTAAGGACATGTACCTGTGAGCATGTTTGTGTCACATCACATCTAACTGGACGGCAGTTGTGGACATGTGTGCTAATTACACTTCACTGCATAATGTGAGCACAGTGCTGCAGATACACAGAGTGTATTTATGTGTGTTTAGGATATATATATAAAGAACATATCATAAACATTCATAATTAATTTTTACCCTGTTATTCAAAGCAGACATTTCTTTAGGTTTTTTTTATCATGAAGTTATGTAGAAACACTTGGAATTCTAGACCAATCCTAGACAAAGAAACCCACTGAGTAACAAGGCAACCCCACCATAAAAATGCAGTGAATTCAGTCCAATAATATAATGGGTCAATTCTGAGTGATCAGCGTCACAATCATTTATTAAGAGACACACATGTGAGTATTTTTATTCACATTCTGAATAATGAGGTGTGGAAACACCTCCTAAGTGGGTTTGAGGCCAGCAGCAGTGGACTTTAAGTGCCTTTATGGGAGGTTTAAAGGGGGGGTTATAAATGTGCAAATATGAGGGGCTATCTGGTGCCCCGAGCATTTGCCTGGTTTCCCTTTCCCTAGGTTGCACCCCTAGCTTTAAGGATCAGCAGATCAGCATATTCACTTACTTGGATGCTCTGCCTTATATGGCTTTTCATTCTGCTTCACATTAACCAATAGAATCAGTTGGTTATTTTGCTGGGGGTATTAGTTAAGACCCATTATACGTGCTCACAAATTAAGCAAAGTGCAAGAGCATTAGGGATGTTCAGAAGGTAAACAAGTTAAAGTAAAATCAAGACCATGATCACGCAATAAGCGAACTGTATTTAAAACACAACATTATATCTCCATGGGTGGCATTGTGATGTTGTGGTTAGCACTGTTGTCTCACTGGGTTAGAATCCAGTCTTTCTGTTCGGAGTTTGCATGTTCTCCCCCTGTTTGCATGGGTTGCTTCCTCCCACTACCCAAAGTCATACATTTTAGGTTAATTGGTGACTCTAAATTGACTGTAGGTATGAATGGTTGTCTGTCTCTCTGTCTCAGCCCTGTGATAGACTGATGACCTGCCCAGGGCATACCCTGCCTCTTGCCCTATGACAGCTTGGAAATGCTCCAGCAACCCTGAATCGGACACTTCTTTTCCTCTCAAGCTTCTCTTTTCTCAAGTCTGGAACATGCACTTTCTTCCACAGCATGTTCCCTCCAGGTGTTTTGCACAGCTGGAAGATTAAAAAAAAAAAAAAAAAGAACTGCAGAGCCTCTCTTGTAAAATCTGTCATATGTTCTCCTTTATGATTATCTGTACTCGCACTACTAAAACATGCAAAAACAGCTTGTTTCGGAGTGTCTCATGCTGCCGCACAACCTCTGATTCAAAATGATTGGTAACTAGGATGAAACCAAGCAGGGAAAGCAGCTGATTGTTTTCATTGTCAGTGTGTGGGAAGAGCAGGAGGAGAGTGGCCTAAAACCTTCAGCACATAAAAAAGATCAGTGCTGTGGCAAAGTTAGACAGTAGGTCGTTTCCATATTCCATAATTTACTGTACTCAGAGTCAACTGGTCAAGTGTGAAATGAGAAAAGCAACCATAAAGAGAACATAAAACAAATGACTTCCTACTGTGGAGTTACATATTAGGGCAGCCAATGCTACAGTGTGTTCCTTCTGTTATATTTGCTTTGTTCTTTATAATGCTATATTAAAATAGAGACCTAATGAATCACACTGATTCGCTGGAGCAATTACGTTTACATTTACAGCATTTAGCTGGCACGCTTATCTGGCTCAAGTCGCAGTGGCTGAATGCAAAAGCAGAACACACTGGAAGCCATAATAGTGCCCAGCAATAAGCAGCGACTGCAGCAACAGCTCCACTCGTGATCGAGAGGATGTAGGAAACATTTTTGAGTGCAAGATAAGGAGGATTTGCACATGACAGATTCTAATTAATTTTCTGGTGTTTTTAAATTTGGGATGCCAGGTACCGAGGTTTTAGCAGTGAAGCTAATCGTCAATTACTATTGTATGACATGTCCCCGGATTTACTGTAGTACAGAGTGTTGGCTTTGATGGCTAAAGAAGAGGGATGATGGTACACTACAGCACACTTTGAGTAAGAGCACGATTTCGTGTAGCTGAAGCTGGTGGAGGTATACTTGCCAATATTTAATACTGGGGTTGTGTTCATTATAAAATCAAATTGTTGCTAAAAGTCTGTAACCTCTTTTATCCTTTGCTTGAGGATAAGTACCCACTAGAGAGGTCTCCTGGGAACTACATACCTTACAAGCCTTTTTATTTCCCTCCTATTTACACGTGCGCCTCTAATAGTGAAATCTGAAATGATGTAATACCTGGCCAATGGCTGGTAATGCAGTGTCACCTTTTACATTTTATATTTCCTTGTAATCCTGTTTCAGCTTCTTCATTTTCCCTCCATGTCGGCCGCATTGCTTTG
>JAVDPK010003033.1:86712-103012 GCA_034780415.1 Cichlasoma orientale | reverse complement strand
GCTGGTAATGCAGTGTCACCTTTTACATTTTATATTTCCTTGTAATCCTGTGTCAGCTTCTTCATTTTCCCTCCATGTCGGCCGCATTGCTTTGGTTTGTGTTGGATGCTCAGCAGCAAGTTATGTGGAGCTGCTTGTGAAGAGTGATTTTAGTTTCTTATATATAAGCTTATAAGCTCAGAAAAGGTTTCTCTGCTGGGTCATTTTTCCATGTTTGTTTCATTTTTTTCAAATGCTAACATTATGAGCTGTTCTTTATATGGCTAAAGTTTTGCCAAAATTAAGTCCCACTTTTTTCCAGTGGCAATCAGTGTGTCACAATCAGGTGGTAGAGTCATCTACCAATCAGATGATCGGTGGATTCATCCCCGACTCCTCCAGTCCAAGTGTTGAAGTATACTTGGGCGAGATACTGAAACCAGAGTTGCCCCCGATGCATCCATCGGGCAGCGACTGTGTGTGTGTGTGTGTGTGTGCGTGTGTTAGACAAAAGTAGGGTATGCATGTGTGGGTGTGATTAGGTGAATAAGACTTGTAGTAGAAAGAGTTTCGCTCAAATTGGAAGGCAGTATATAAGTAGCACTCCATTTATAGAGTTGTGATATTGATAAGTGTTAACTTACGCAGTCAACATTTTTTTCTGGCCTTGTTTCCTGGTTTCACACGGGTTAAACTTTATTATTGCATTAAGTCTTTTACTTCCTCTCCTGGCTCATTGTCTTGATTGTCTACACCTGTGTCTAGATTGCCCCAGCTGTCTCCACTTCCCTGATCACCCCATGTGCATAGACAGTCCTCTTTGTTGCAGTCTGTTAAATCTCTTCGTTCTCTACCTGCTTTGGATTCAATTTGAATTTTCTCTGTGGACTCTAAATCAGCAAAAATAAAAGGCTTGCCTTTTGTTACTTAATCTGTCTTGGAGTCCTCATCCTGCAGCTCATGACACAACATGCCCTTACACCTGGACCAGTCACAGTACACCTACAGTAATCAACATTCCTTTTATGCTGGGAAATGCCTACTAACAACCTGAAGACAGAGTTTTAAAAATATTGATTGTCCACAGTTCCTGCAATGTTAATACAGAGAAGCGAAGTACAGCCTGTAGGTGAAATTGCATTAAGATATAAATTAAGTGATCTTCTTCTAGGACACCCTGATAAACATGATCGTGCGGTCTTTTGATGTACATTAGACAAAATTGCTTATATTTATTTTAAAAAGATGGGTCTGTTTATAGCTTGATTTATTCCTTACAAAGCTAATTTGGTTGCAGGAGTTCAGTAGTGCAAATTGTGCATCTGCACAACAGAGCACTCATCACAGCCAGTGTCAGGTTTACTCCCCTGGAGGGAATTTCATCTAAATACCGAGAAGAGACACAACACAGTCAGGGTGATGTAACAGGGCAGGAGGACTAATTCGTGGCTCCTGCAGGGGGGGAGATCCAGGACCAAGGCATCGGGTCTCCTGCAGGTTAAACCCAGTGAGTGAAGAAGAGCAGCCTGATTGCACAGCTGGGTTGGCAGCATAGCCAGTTCCAGACAAATCTCTGACATTTTTGGGGAACAAAAGAAAGCAGGCAGCAGCCTGTTGCAGAGGTGGCTGAATCAGTAGCCTATGTTTAACAGGGAAGTACAGAGGGGATAGTAGTTGTTGTGGGGGGTCTTTTCCTAAACTCTGTTTTACATGTACAGTGAGTGGTCCAGTTTGCTGAGGTACAGTAGCACGTATCAGTTGGTGTTTTGATTAATCAAACTGTCTTTTTTTCCCTGCATTTTTCAATGCTTATGGCAGATTTAGTCTAAAAGAAATGCAATATAAAATAGCTGGCCTCTGTCCATGACCACTGAACAAGCTCCAGCAGTTTTGAATGAAGTTAATCCATCACACTATGTGTTGAGGTGATCTAGCAATTTCAACAAGTTTTCAATCAAGAGCTCAAAAAACGGACCGGGAGAACAATTCAGTGGCTCGTTTCAGCACTGACGGGTCTGACGCACAGGCGGTTTAAAACGACTAGACGTTGTTCAATGATGAATAATTTTCATCTCCAAACTGTGCAAATTCAGACAATTTTCTGCGTGTATGGCTTGCCGTCCTACTACTCAACAGGCAAGACCACAAGAAGATCAAACCTCGAACTAAAACCCAAAGTTTAATAGACATAAATGCCAAATGACATTAAAGTTAATCTGAACAGCTTTATAAATAAACTGTGGCATTCATTTTTGTTTTCCGCAGGTGATACAATCCTTCAGTGCGAAAGACCAGGACCTGCCGAGCGCTGGACAGCAGTTCTCCTTCAGATCGCCAAAGGAGGATCTAAAAAACAAGAATTTCACCATCCGGGACTTTGGAAGTACGCGCTCTCTGTTTGACTTACCTGGCCTGCTTTAACAGCAGTTTATGTAGCTTCATCTTAAAATATGAAATACTGAAACCAAACTCTGTTATTACATGAGCAGATAATAAATGACTTTTTTTTAGAGATTAAAAAAAAAGTGAAATAACACTAATTACAGCATTCTAAAGACACAGTAAAAATGATTATAATACTAATATCATATGGTGGGATAGTGGTGTATACTTGTATATTCAAGTAACATACAGTATATTACCTTTCAGCCACTGCCTGCAGATAAAGCCAAAAGCAAAGAAAAAAGACTCACAGATCACGTTTTCATTCGAAAGGTTTGAGTGACATGTCTCAGTGCTAAAAATAGCCTAAACACATACAGTCAGACGTTGTATTATGATAAGGCCACATATGAAGCTCTGCAGTGTGCACTGGTCAAAGCCTTTGAAGTCTAACCAGAAAGATGGGTAATGAAAAGTGAAAAGTGGGACATGGCAGGATGAGGCCAGGGAAACTAATGCATTCACCGTCCCTGACAAGCCCTGGTCCGAACCTCTGATCCACTTTTACCTTTTGGACACAGTGTCTTGCGGTTTCCTGACTGCCAGAAGCCTCAGAAGCACACTCTCCAGATACAAAGTGAGATCTGATAGGTAGGGACAGGAAATACAAACACCACGGGCTCTGCGGACAGGTTCAGCGAGAGAGGGAGAGAGCACACAAACAAAATCGCGGTTGTGCACAACATGCAAGGTGTGCTAAAACGCCTGACCAGCTGTCAAGAAAAAGTGCTAGGCTTCGTCACTGGAACAAACCCGGCTTGACAGGGTCAGACAGTCTAGCTGCAGCAGACAGAAGCAGGCAGGTTTAACCTGACATGTTCCCTCTCCCTTGTATACGTTGTCGACCTCTATTCAACTCGAATTTCTTACACCTTTGGCTGTCATCCCAAGTTGTTCCCTTTGTGTGTTTTTAGGAGTGCAAACAGCAAAGCAGCAGGAAGCCTACTGTAATTATTCAGATTATTTTCTTCATCTTCTTACTTATTAAAAGACCCGAAAACGTGAGACTTCATGATACGGTCTCCACACTATCGTCAGGTGCTCTACACACAGGTGGCACTGTCAATATGAAGTTTACAATTTTTGCAATTATATCAAAAACAGGCTGGCTTGCAGTGGTTACTTTTCATAATTTTATTCTCTAATTCTATAGGTCTTGTAACTTGTAACTGAATCAATCGTTCCAAAACCAAGTCACCTGATAAATGAATATTTATTTTGGAATGTCAGATTTTATGTGTTTTAATAAATAAAATAAATTCCCCATTTGTCTGAAAGAATGTAGATTTTTTTCCTCGACATCAACTAATGTGCAACGAATGTTTGTCCAGTACAAAGCATATTCATTCATAAAAATAGCAACAATTGTATCAATAGTCTAATGATAAAAACTGAGATAACATGTTTCAAATGGGAATCAGATATGTCAAATGATGAGACTTTTCTTAATGCCACTCGTACTATATAAACAGCCTATAGAGGCAATTATTATATATTATATACCTCTATAAAGTAATTGATTTTGAGCCTTGATTGGACAAGTGAAGGTTTATATTTGACATTCCTGGGTTCTCACAAATTCCATTTGTGTTCATAGAGGTCAGCAAATGCTTCTAATCAGCCTGGACCCTCAATTATTTATAATATACATAATTATCTGCTACCTGTACAATAATGGACACAAACACTTCTCTGAGTGCAGTTAGACAGAAAACCCCGTGCAGTGTTTCGAGGAATGCTGTTTTGGGTGTGGCTCGGCTCTAACAGCTTTTAAAACAAGTTTTTTGTAAAATAGCGAGAGCTTTGATAAGACAAGTCTTTGATATGCTGCAGTTTCTCGTCTCACTCGGAGAAACAAATTGAGAGGATTTGATATCAAACATAAAGAGCTATCAGACATGGAAAAATTTAGTCTCTCATACTTGGATGTCGAGAGTTGTAATTCAGCTCAGAGGATTGTGGGATTGATGTGAGGTTATACTTGGAGGAATATTTTCTTTTACTTTGGTCAGAACTTTCTAACCTGCACAGATCAAGGAATAAGTAGTTGCTGCACTACTTCAAACCTTTACATTAAAAAAAAAAAAATTTATATAAGATCTCTTTAATCCAAGACTACATGTTTTCAAAGAATCAATGACTATTTGAAAATCTTTGTGCATTTGATGAACTTCTTGTCTTCCTTCTAGATAACACAGCCGGAATCGTGACAAAGCGGAGTGGCTTTCGAAGACGTCTACAGGAGATCTACTTCCTCCCTGTGGTGATTGAAGATAATGGCTACCCTCCCAGAAGCAGCACAAGCACGCTGACCATCCGTGTATGTGGCTGTGAATCGGATGGCTCACTGTTAACGTGCAGTGCAGAGGCCATTTTTCTTCCTGTGGGTCTTAGCACAGGAGCGCTGATTGCTATACTTCTGTGTATCATCATCCTGCTCGGTGAGATTCTGAATTTATTCTCAAACTTTAGAACCTCCAAACTGTGTGCAATATGAATATATTTATGGCAGTTATACTTAGTCTTTTTATTTGTATAAAATACTTTGTGATTTTGGGAGGATGGGTCATAGTCTGCCCTACAGTATATTTATACTTTGTATTTTTAAAGATATAGTGACATTTTAGGAAATGTGTTTTTGTTTTACATAACAAATGAAGGCAGGAGGAAACTAATAATGTTGCTCTGTCAATGTATACAATACTGTGCAAAAGTCTTGAGTCACTCCTTATTTATTTATATTGTGCTTCCAAGAAGTCAGACTATCGTTTTTTTAAGGTGTTCTTGAGTAAGAGTTCTCCAGGCTTTCTGAAGGCCTTTCAAAGTTTTTCTTTGACTGCTTTCTCACTTAGTTTCAGACTCCTTTCAGTTCCATTCAATTTTATTTATAAAATTGCCTCAAGGCGCTTTGTATTGTAAGGCAAAGAAGAATCGTACAATAATACAGAGAAAACAACAACAAACAAACGCCACCTATGAGCAAGCACTTGGCAACAGTGGGGAGGAAAAAACTCCCTTTTAACAGGAAGAAACCTCTGGCATAACCAAGCTCAGGGAGGGGCAGCCATCTGTTGGAACCAGTTGGGGGTGAGAGAAGGGAGACAAGGCAAAAGACACACTGTGGAAGAGAGCCAGAGATTGTTTTATGTATGTAGCTAGAGACTGACCATGTATGTAGTATGCCAAAGGCGAAGGAGAAGAGAACTTGTAGATGTGAAGGAAAGAGAGAACACAACCAGCATTTGGATAAAATGTCCTCTCCCTCTTTACCTCAAGCCTCTTCTGTTGAACTGAAGTCACGCTCTAACACACAAAAACGTGCATAAGCATGCTTATTTATTCCTGATATTGTCACAATTACTTATTGTCAGCAGATTAAACATGCAACCCTCCCATCTCACGTTCCCTCTGATAAACAGTTTTATCACATTCTCACATCATATAAGAGCTTATTTACTACCAGAGTCCAACAATTTTAGATCCAATTCAAAGAAAGTTTAACTAATGCCAGCTAACAGCAGCTAACAGCAGCTAACACTGGCACAAACAGCTGTGATTACTTACTCTTCAGAATATCCTCAGCAACTCACCTCAGTATCGCTATCATCGGACAGAAGGGAGCTCCACTGGCTCACTGACTTGTATCGGACTCCTTTCACCAAGTTTTACAGCCTCGTCCAGAGTAAACAGGCGTTGACACCCAGCTTAATGACAGCCTACACTCATTACAGATGAACGGTGGCCAGAGTTATTTGTCCTACAGAAGCCACCGTAGCTAGGATTACACGCTTGAATTGGGAGGGGTAAGAAAACAGAACTCAGCTGACAGTGATCTACTGACAGCTAGTGGTGAGATTTTACATACTTGATCTTTAAGTTGTATGAAAGTATGAAAAACTCCAATTTTACTGGAGTTAATGTGCTGGACCCTTTCTCGGCTGGGTTCAGTGACAGTCTGGAGACTTCAGTGTTTACCTGGCAATCTGACAAGGACAAAAAGACTTCAGGAAGAATATTGATCTTTTCTATCTTCTAAGGAGGACTGGGGGGAGGAGGGGGGGGAGTGGGGTGGGGGCAGGGACTGACATTTTATGAAATATCAAACTGTTGACATTTCCATTCCACAACTATTCTTTTACTGCAGTTTCTAAAGTTGAGGAGAAATTTTGGAATTCCAGAGTTTTTGATAGCCAAATTGTGAAACCTCCTTCATTTCCATGGGTTCTGCACCCGTTGGTGTCGATGGCTAGTTGAGACATTCTTTTCCATGTACAGTACCTCTGTCTTCAGCTGCTGTTTTCAAAACATTGATGTCTGCTTGTCACCAATCTTTAATGCCATCTAACAGATCGAACCACAAATTCTGATCTAAATTTGGCCTAAGAAATCTGTAATGTGTTAGAAAACTAAATTGATTGATCTAAAATTTCCTGTCTTGTGATGCCAGCCAGGATTTTCCTGTGAGACTAGATTCAGTACCAAATCACACTGACGTACATGCTGACAGATGTACTTCTGTTTTGCTGGATTTTGAATGCATGTTCCCTCCCCATGTCTGGCAATACCTGGGTCCCCAGACGCGCTAAGCTGACCATCAGAGGTTGGCTGGCATCTCTCCAGGAGTGTCTGCAGTTAATTATCATACCCATAAGAATATTGTCATTCAGTGAGATGTTAAAGACTGGAGGGAGGGTCACTTGGCTCTATAAACTAAATCCAATCTTGCTGCCCTGTGGCTGTTTCAGAAGCTACAGCTTTTACATTTCCCACAAGGTCATGGTTGTAAAACTCCTTCTTAATTCTCTGCTATTAATTCCTGAACTCATTTGCATAGCTGGGAGGAAGTAAATGTAGGTTTATGGCATAATTTTCTGACTTATAAATGCAGAATGGTCGATTGTTAAAGAAGACCTCATTTTATACTGGAAGTCAAGGGTAGCCATGACCTTTGAATTTAGCTGTATTTACTTTTCTCAACTTCTTTCTAATTTATGATGCACAAAGAATCCACTGTTAAATTCCAGCTATGCCTAATCATTAATCCTTTTTCATTACCCTCATGAATGTATTCATGTGAAAGATCAGCTTCAGTTCCATTGTTTTATATGTGATTGAACATAAAAGCACACAGCCGATTGCGCCACTGTGCTGTAGAGCTGTGTCGGTGTGCTCACTTCATTTGAGATGAATGTCTTCAAAGCTCCAAGTCGACCCACCCCCAAGGCTAAGGCTGATGCCAAACTGTCATGCTGTCCCTGAGAAGGAAAGAGGCAGAGAAAATCAGCACTCCCACTGAGAACATTTCCACAGAGCCACTTAGTTTCTATGTAGCATTTGTAAGGATGACCCACTTGTCCTGCGAGGGAAAAATGATGAGGCAAAATTCAACAAAGCAGGCGTTCATCTGCATTGCTATTTTTCCCAAACTGATGTGGATTGGCTGCACCTAATGACAAGATGTGTTCAAACGGTGTGCGACATAATAACCGCCTGTTGTTAAAGTCCACAAACGTGCCACTAGGGGGAGCTGTCACACCACTCAAAGGTAGATAAAAATCACTTGAGAGTAAAGGAAGGGAGGAAGGAAGTGAGATACAGAGAGGTTGAAAAGAGGAGACCTAGTCAGGGCTTTTTTCATTCTGAATGTATTTATTGGAATCTTTCATTTGAATGATTTCACTTTTTCCTGCCCATTGCTTTTGCTCCTAGATGCAACTGTATATTAAAAACCCATAGGAAAAAACATATTTTACTGCAGTTTTCAATGAATAGGCTGAGAAGGGGACACAGGGGGAGACAGACACAGAGAGACAGATTGCACTGACAGGAGTGAAGAGAGAGTAGGAAATTTACTGTGCTGAAAATAACACAGCGGTACTATAGTGTCTAAAATATGCAGCACCTCAAGCAATCTCTGATGGTTTGTGTGCAAAAACAATAAAATGTTGCTTTGGGTATATTGTCAGCGGTACATTTTCACTCCCAACAATGTTTACAGCTCTGTGCTATTTTTTTGTAAGTATGTATTGCAGTCAGCACATCTTACTCTTAGAGACACCAAAGAAAAAGGCGGCATTGATTTGTAGGTCAGATGTCTAGACAACAAATGACAATGATGATGATGATAACAGGGAGACTGGATTTTTTCCCCTCAAATCTTACAACTTGTTCTTGTGCTCGATGTTACTACCTGTTTTTAATCATGGGTAGCATAAAATATTGCCTGTTTGGATGGGAATTACGAGTCTAGAGTCATACTAGATGCACTTTGAAGAGCCAATGACTACATCGGTCTTCTTTGCTAGCATGCTTACCACCTTGTTTTATGTGTTAGCATGATGATACATTAGGTTTTTTTAAAAAAAACCAAAATGCAAAAAAAAAAAAAAAAAAAAACTTGAGCCACACTGTGTATATGTAGTGTCCATCCTGTCCAGTAAATGTAAATTGTATAGGATTCACTAAGTTGCTTTAGCCTTCACACAGTTACTCTACACCTGCAACCTGCTTTGCAACCCATCTCATCTGCAGCTCATGTAGCTGTTGTCCCAGATGCTTAATCTGTTTGTATAGGGGAGTCTTGCACCTGTTCCTTCCACCTTCAGATTTCCTAGTACCCACATGTAAGGGCAGGGAGGTCACACAACAGATCCATGGCTCCAAATATAAATGAATGCAGACCAAAATAATAATTTTTAACTATAGTGGTCCTGTCTGAACCAACATTGGCTGCTGAACAATCCAAATATACAGTATCAGTCACATGTTGACTGGTACTGTATATACAAGCTTTAATCATAATACCTTGATATGTTTTTCGGCGTAAGTGGTCAAAACTATGTCTCTACTTTTCTCACAAATAATGGTTGAATAATCTGAATTTTAAATGGAAATCTAACACGCAAATGTCTTGATTTGTTCCCTCAGTTATTGTGGTACTCTACGTGGGATTACGACGGCAGAAGAAGAAGGAAACCCTCATGTCATCCAAAGAGGACATCCGGGATAATGTGATTCACTACGACGATGAAGGAGGGGGAGAAGAGGACACGCACGCATTTGACATGGGGACACTTCGCAATCCCAAGGTTGTCAAAGAGAACCTGTTTCGCAGGGATGTCAAGCCCGAGATGAAAAGAGGTCCCAAGCCGCCCGTCTCCCAGGACAGCGCAGACATCCGAGACTTCATCAACCAGCGTCTGAAAGAGCACGACACGGACAACTCAGCCCCGCCCTACGACTCCTTAGCTACATATGCTTACGAAGGAGATGGCTCTGTAGCCGAGTCACTAAGCTCCATTGAGTCCGTCGCAATAGACCTCGAGGAGGACTACGATTACCTCAGTGACTGGGGGCCCCGCTTTAAGACACTGGCAGGGATTTTTGGGGAACAGTCAGAAACTCAGTCGAACTCAGCAGCCACAGAGAACACACATTGATGTTATTCACAGACTCAAAAAGCGAATATGTAACAATGTCATTTTGGTTGGCTCAAATATTTTATCATTACTTTCTTCCCATCCATTTTCTTTTTTTTTTCAGCTCTCTGTTTTCTATTTCATTGGTGCTTTACCGTGCTCGGTCCCAAAATTGTAAAAAAATGAAAGAGCGTATGATAACATAAGTAGATGAGCAAAGCAGCCATTTAATTTCCTTTCGGGTGAATGTTTCTTTTACATATTATTTCCTCTTGGGGAACACGCGTACACACGGAAATGTTACGATTTCCTAGAACATCCTTTAAAGTGCCTCAATATAATTGTTCTTTCACTTGCTATTTCATGCCACATCTTCAGTTATGTTCTTTTGAGCCCCATCCATGAATTCAGTCAGCACTGTGTTCTGACTGGCAGAGGCATCTAGCAAGGCCAGTGTTAACTCTGTGGGGACAATGAGGTGGCCCGAGTTTGGCCAAAGATGTTTTGAATATTATTTATTGTTCTATTTATTTATTGGCTGATTGAATTTGATTCGATTTTTGTGTATTTATCTATTTATCTCTCAGTCATCAATCTGTATTTTTATTTTTGGAGACACTTGAGGATTTTGTAATTAATCAAGGCCCACATGAAAATGTATGTTTCTGTTAAGTGGGTCCTGTGAATAGACTTGTACTAGAGTTGTAAAAAAAAAAAGAAAAAAAGAAAGAAAAATTAGGGCTAAATACTGCAGTTGAGTCATGTAAGCACTGTTTTGTTAAATAAACCACACTTGGACAGAAACCCTCTCCATCTATTTATTACTATTTATCACTCTTTAAAATTATACTGTTTGATTTATGATAAACTATGAGTAGTATGAATGGACCATAGCACTCTAGAGTTGATCGGTATATTAAGTCTAATTGTGAAATTGTAAAACAGGATTTTTTAAAAAACGGGAATTGACTTTTGAGTGCATTAAAATAATTTTAATGAAAATATTTGAATGACATGGCTCACTTTCTACTAATACTAACAGACCATCCAAGAAGTCTTTGTTAGAGTTTTGCTCCAGTACAGTATATATGTCTCTTATATAGCACTAATTAGCAGGTATGTGTTGCACCCATACAATTCATAGGTTTAACTGAACCAAGCTTGCTAGCATTATCTGATAAATTAGCTCTTCGCCTTCTTGTCTAAATACAGTCAGTTCTGGCTCTGGATTACTGTGATGGCACTTTATAAGAAGCTACAATAGAAGTTGGTAGGTGACAACAGTGTTAAGTACCAGTATTTTTATACTGTCACTGTGTTATGGATGAGCTGCTAGCTAGACATTTGACTAGGTATGTTACAATCACCGCGTCATTGGCCAGCGATGTTCTCCGAGCTCACACGTTTGGAGCCTCGCGTACTGCGCTGAAGCAGTCCGCCAAAAAGCGGCTTTCTGACTGGATGGATGTGGGCATTTTCTGTGATTTCTTTTTCCTTTGATGTCGGGGGAATACCCCTGAGCGGTCTCATTTTCGACTTTTTTCATTCTGTCAAGTTTTTCACATTGAGTGATCAGTTGAAAGACTCACCGATGTTCAGCGTGTCAAAGCACTGAACACATATATGGACACCAATTTAAGGTATATGGATGAACAATTTTATGTTTCAACTTAAAACTGACATAGTTTCATAATGTTTGTTTTCTTGATCAGAAAGTAGTTTATTAACACCCGGAACGTCCCAATTTCAGTCTCCCGACGTTGTCATTTGTGGCATTCCTTTGACTTTTCTTTGGGAAAAACTTTGCTTTCACTGAGAAATTAGAGCATTCTTTGTGTCATTTTTGTTGACAAGTGGTTCATTAATTATGGTTAATTAATGGTTAAGCATACATTTGATGACAGATTTCTATTTGCCATACTTCTGTCTCTTTTTCCTGAAAATTTCAAATATATTTAAAATTAATGGAAAAACGCAAACTTTTCTGTATGTAATTCACTTTTAAGATCACAGTTTTTTATAGATCATAATGGTAAAACAATTCATGCAATGAGTATTTGATTGAGTGTAGCTTCATAATTTTTGGTATCGAAATTTATCTTTTTCCATGCTCTACCTGCACGGGTTTCAGATATAATTGGAAAAATTTTTTATACACCTTTACTACTTCAACAGGAATTAAGAAGGTATAGCAGCCAGGTGCTGCTAATCAAACACACTTGTTTAATTGATCATCAGCAAAAGTGCCTCTGTAAAAATAGACGTTTTGGCAAATTGCTATTTTGGAGCATTCAGGTGTGCAAGCAATTGCTGCCGCCCATCAATCTGAGAAGGGTCATAAAGGTGTTTCCAAACAATTTAAAATCCATCATTCTACAGTGAAAAAGATTATTCATAAGTGGAAAATGGAAAGTGGAAAATATATTTAAGACAGTTGCCAATCTCCCCAAGAGTGCACGTTCCACCAAATTCATCCCAAGGTCAGACCGTGCAATGCTCAGAGAAATTGACAAGAGTTATGATGTCAGACTGTACAGGTCTCAAAATAGTAAATATTCAAGATCATGACAGTACAGTTAGAATATAAACTGAGCAGCCACAGGACCTGGGCACCTGGAAGTCATTGAGTCAACCATGAACTCTTCTGCATACCAAAGTATATCAGAGACAAATTTGAGGCCATATATGTAACAGCTAACGCTTGGCTGAAATTGGGTCATGCAACAGCACAATGATCCCAAGAACAGCAGCGAAATCTACAGGAGAAAGAAAAAGAAAAGAATCAAGGCCCAGTCAAAGTTCAGACCTCAGCCTGACTGAAATGAAATCTTAAGAGAGTTGTACTTGAACAAATGCCTACAAACCTCAATGAACTGAAGCAATGTTGTAAGGAAATGTGGGGCAAAACTCCTCCACAACAATGTGAAACTGTGATAAAGTCATACAGAAAGCAAAGTTATTGCCGCTAAAGATGATTCTAGTAGTTATTGACTCAAGAGGTATACTAGTTTTTCCACACACTGCTTCCATCTATGAGCTTAGTTTCTGTTAAATAATAAGAGTGTAATAAGTCATGGGTTGATGGTCACCTGAGGTTGTATTTAACTAATTTTAAGACCTGGTAAGATCATTTTTATTATGTCCTGATATGTAAAACCTTTGGAATTGAAAGACTTGCTTTCTTTTTTTTTTAACCATGACTATGAGTCTCTTTTTTAGGACTCAACAGCAAGACAGCACAACCTTCCTGCACCTGAGGACACCTTTCTGTACATTTGATTGAAAAAAATAAAGACTTTTAAGAGTCAGTATTTCTGGATTTGGCCACCCATTCCCATGTTGAGCAAAGACAATCAAGTGCAAGCATTACAAGTCACACAGAGGCTTCAGTGGGGTATTTGAATGGTCTGTTCCTCCAGTAACTGAACAAAGTGGCTTCGTCCTTTCTTGCCATGGTCTGGTGACAACATAATGGAAGGTCTGGATGAAAGCCAAAGGGGTGACTTACAAGGTAGATCTTTTACCAGTGGATGAGAAGTGATTCCACTTTCTGCCTCTCTTTGTCACATCCAACAGGTACACCAAGGTAGAGCTTCAGTAAATGTGTAGCAATGTGTTTAAATGGACATTAGGTAATCTATGATCCTTGCAGACAGCAGCAATTGCAACAGCAGTGATATAAGTTAACTTCTGCACCCTCTCCGTCCTTTATACTGATAGTTGTCTGCAACTGACAGTGCTGGCAATGATTCTGCTTTGTACTTGTCTTTTTGGCATTTGGCAATTATAGAACTGAGCTTAGTTGTACTACTGAATTTTACGCTAACCATGCCTATGATGTGGCATGCTAATTTTGCGCTACCTCTTGTAGCACCATAAAATTACTTCTTGAACCAATAAAAATATGTTATTATGATCCTTTTTTTTAATTTACAAAATTGCAAGTGTGGTGCAAAAATATTCAGTAAATTATGTGCTTAGTAGACAGAACCTGCAGACTCTGTGATGATTAATAATTCTCATCTTTAAGCAGAAGTAAAACAGTTAAATGTGAATTATTAGTTAGTATTATTAGTTCTCTCTTCTTCTAGGTCCCTGTTAGTAAATGATTTAATGACTGCTCAACATATTGATTTATTCTGCCTTAAAGAAACCTCGTCATAGCAGGATGAATATGTTAGGTTAATGAATCAACACCTCCGATTTATACTAACTGTAAGAATCATGTAAGCACTCTACTCCAGCTTATTAATCAACCAAAGACCCAGACAGTTTTAATTCATGTGAAAGTCTGACTCTTAGCCGTCTACACCCTAACGGGAAAACTCAAAAAACAGTTTTATTTGTTGTTGTTTATCATCCATCTGGACCTTGCTTAGACTTTCTTATTTTTCAGACTTTTGATCTGATTTAGTCGTCAGTTCAGATAAAATAAAGTCTTCAGTTGATACAAAATACTGCAGCGAGAGTATTGACAGGGACTAGAAAGAGAGAGCATGTTTTTCCAGAATCACATTTAAAATCCTTCTCCTCACGTACAAGGTCTTGAATAATCAGGCCCCATCTTATCTTAAAGACCTCATAGTACTGTATCACCCCAATAAAGCACTTTGCTCTAAGACTGATGGCTTACTTGTGGTTCCTAGGATAAAAGTAGAATGGGAGGCAGAGCCTTCAGCTTCCAGGCCCATCTTTTGTGGAACCAGCTTCCACTCTCTACTTTTAGGATTAGGCTTAAAATTTTCCTTTTTGATAAAAGCTTATAGTTAGGGCTGGATCAGGTGACCCTGAACCCTCCCTTAGTTATGCTGCAATAGGTTTTCTTATTCACTCTCCTCTTTTCACTTTCTATGTGTTTATACACTGCTCTGTATTTAATCATTATCATTTATTAATCTCTGGCTCTCTTCTACAGTATGTCTTTTGACTTGTCTCCCTCTCCTCACCTCCAACTGGTCGCGACAGATGACTGCCCTTCCTGAACCTGGTTCTGCCAGAGCTTTCTTCCTGTTAAAAGGGAGTTTTTCCTCCCCACTGGTCAAAAAAGACTTCAAGATTTCTCACAATGTTAATGGAGGCCAAGGTAATGCCATCCAGAGTAAGTACCAGGTTAGACACCATGTTTCTAATAAACTCATTTTTATCTGAATTTAGAAGCAGGAAATTAGAGGTCATCCATGGGCTCAAAATACCTCTCCTGAACCTAGACGCTGTATAACTGCTCTATAACTCTTACTACTTAGGCCTCTAGCCTTGTGTAAAAGGTTACATAGGCCTTACAATAGTACTGCCTAAAGGAAGCATGTATAATGTAAATGGAATCTTTCCCTAGCATGGAACCCTGTGGAACTCCATAAATTAACTTTAGTGTATGAAGACCGGAGTCTATTAGATAGATATGATTTAAATTACTTTAGTACCTTTAATACTTACAGCATGTGTTAATCTCTAATGTAAAATATTGTGTTCAACTGTATAGCATGCTGCACTGAGGTCTAACAGAAGAAGCATAAAGATGAGTCCACTGTTGGAGGTCATACGATCATTTGTAACCTTCACTAGTGCTTAGTTTAGTGCTGTTTCTGTACTGTGATGAAATCTGAAAACTGACTGCAGTTCTTCAAATAAACAATTCCTCCGCAGATGATCAGTTAGTTGTTTTACAAAATAAATGTATCATATTTGAGATCAAAGCATTAATTAATAGTAG
Organism: Cichlasoma orientale; assembly: GCA_034780415.1. NCBI lineage: Eukaryota > Metazoa > Chordata > Actinopteri > Cichliformes > Cichlidae > Cichlasoma > Cichlasoma orientale. The sequence continues at coordinate 87,463 of JAVDPK010003033.1, read as the reverse complement.
GATTTCTTTGAGCAGTCTTGTAAGAACGGGATCTAATAGACACGTTGATGTTTGAAGGAAGTAACCACTGAAGTTAACTCAAAGATCAATCAGAGAAAAACTAAATAAATATCTGTTGTACTGAAAGTAGCTGTAAGTAATGATATGTCTGTGGGATAATTATAAATAATTTTTTTTTCTAATGCGCCTGTAAAAGTAATGCCGTCCCCATCACCGTCAGCAGAACTTTGTGTTTAGTGCTAATTGGAAAAGTTTGCTAAAAGGCTAAACTATATGAATTCTGCATGGTGAACAATTATATCTTATTGTGCTTTAGTTTGAGCATACATACATAATAATTAAGTACAGCCTCAGAGACTCAAGGCTGTGTACTTTTGTTTTACTGTATCAACTGATGATGAAAGGAAAGAATTGTAATCATTTTTGAAGAAACTAACTGGGAAACTAAAAAAAATGAAAATAAATCTTAACTGCAACCCTATGCAAGGGGTCAGGGTGATGGCAGCAGTTCATAATGCTTCAATCTTAAATATGATCAGTCTGTCTTTATTAGTTGGTTATGTACCACAGGCTTTTAAGGTGGCAGTAATTAAACCATTACTTAAAAAGCCATCACTGACCCGGCTGTCTTAGCTAATTATACTGTAGGCCAATCTCCAACCTTCCTTTTCTCCCCAAAATCCTTGAAAGAGTAGTTGTAAAACAGCTAACTGATCATCTGCAGAGGAACGGTTTATTTGAAGAGTTTCAG
>JAVDPK010003033.1:71678-85584 GCA_034780415.1 Cichlasoma orientale | reverse complement strand
TTCAGCTTTCAGGCCCCTCTTCTGTGGAACCAGCTCCCAGTTTGGATTTGGGAGACAGACACCCTCTCTATTTTTAAAATTAAGCTTAAAACTTTCCTATATGATAAAGCGTATAGTTAGGGCTGGATCAGGTGACCCTGAACCGTCCCATAGTTAGCAATAGGCCTAGGCTGCTGGGGGGTTCCCATGATGCACAGGGCTTCTTATCATTCAACTCTTTTCACTCTGTTTATACTCCACTCTGCATTTAATCATTAATTATTATTAAGCTCTGTCTCTCCTCCACAGTGTGTCTTTTGTCCTGTCTCTCTATTTAATTTAATTTAATATACTGTGGCACAGTGCAGTATGGTGGTGCATTGGTTAGCACAGTTGCATCACAGGAGGAAGGTCCTGGGTTCCATGGGCTCCTATCACCATCTGCACTCAACAGACATGCTGTTAGGTTAGCTGGCCATTCTAAATTGGCCATAGGTGTGAATTCTTGTCTGTTTCTATGTGTTGTGACAGACTGGCGACCTGTCCAGGGTGTATCCTGCCACTTGTCCAATGACAGCTGGGAGAGGCTCCAACCCCACTACGGCCCTGAATGGGATAAGTGGGAAAAAATGGATAACTGGGGAGAAAAAAAAGAAAAGAAATCTTAGCTACAACCCCATGTAAGAGGCCAGTCTGGTGACAGCAGTATTTGAGCTGATACAGTGAGCAATTGTGATCAATAAACACCCCATTCCCCTGTGTCTGGCTGTTCCCAAAACACACCATTTCCAACACTGCTCCTGACTCACTCTGTCTTGTGGCACAGGCTGTGTACACAGACGAAACAGAGACATCAGCACTAACACCGGGTAGTGGTGGGTGTGGGAATGAGGGGGAGGCCATCCCCAGCATAAACATGAGAGAACTGGCGCAATCTATGCTATAGCTCAGGGGAAAGCAACCACTACCGCCAGCCAAAGCAAAAAGAAGTGATGGCATTGATACTGTTTATGTTGGATTGGGTTCAGCCTTCTGTGCCCCAGTGAAGAACGCTGTCCAGTCCCATTGTTCATGCTCATCTCTTTTTTATTTTTTCACTGCCAGTACTCCACTATGAGTCGAGTGACTCCATAAAATTATAATGTGCTTTTCCTTATAAGTCACTCATCAATAAATGAATGACAACACTGTGACTCTCGAATGTAGAAACATATCACATTTTACAGGACATCCAAGCACTGGGACCATTGTTTGGCTCTGAACCAAGGTGCCTGTGCAGCATTCAGTTTCTTAGTCATACAAGCCTGTGCAAGCGTAGCTGTCATGATTCAACAACAACGAGTTGTCAAGACACCTTTTAAATCAACTCCTCTACTGTTGTAGGCACTAAACAATTTGCTTAGACTGAAATAAATGAATACACATCACCAAGAGTACTCAGTTATTACTTTTCAGTTTGCTATGGAAATGTTGCCTCAGTTACTAAAGAACCCCTCGGGGATTATAGATGCGGGTGCTTTAATTAATACCAGTCACTTTGTATTATTCTGCATCTAGGATGTTTTTGGAGAGTGCATTTCCATATGCATATGGCAAAAAAGCTGTCAGCACTGTAGCTGAGTTCTCTCTAAGCTGACAGATTTGCTTTACAGGAATTTGCTGATCTTAGCGTGCAAAGCTGCATGTCTTTGGCCACTTACTTTTGTTAACCCTATTAATTATGCAGTGACAGCTGCAGCTAACCTTGAGACAGAGGACTATCGGTAAACACAGCAGTCATTATTGTACTCTAAGAACATGTTTACCTAGTGTTATGCAATAATTAAGACACTGACTAATGATGAAACAAACATTTTAAATAGGCAGTTTAACCCAGAGTTACCAGTTTATTAGGTACATCTAAGCACTGCAAATTGAGCACAGTTAGACAGAAATTCATGCAAGATAATTAACCCCTTAAAAGTTCAAAATCCTTTCTTATTGTTGGCATTGCATTGGAGAGTTGCACTCTGAAGGGTTTGATCTTATCTAAGGGGCACTGTTAGTGTTTAATTGTACCACATAGGGATCAGACTCCATTTACTACCCTTATTTTTTACTTTGAATCATAACCAACCAATGACATCAATGGCCAATGACATTATAACATCTAGGCATATGCACAGATTATTTACTTGGAAATAACTTCGGGATGTGTTTGAGGCTTCCAATCTATGCTATTACACTAGACACAGGGTTGAAAAGAACTGGGTGAAAGAGTCAGCCAGTGGATATAAAAAAACACAGTTGTTTTTTCCCTTTGATGGTATTACAAAACTAAGCCACAAAGTAACTTTTTGAACCCATCCACAAATTTCAAAACCGTGTGTGAAATAATCTGAATTCTTTTGTTGTATGGAGTGTCTTTATTTTCCAGCTTGTCAGTGTTCTCCACTTGTGGACTGATTCGTAATAAGTCAAACTAAATCTCCTTTTCCTCTCTGTGTTGCATTTTCTACTCTGCGAGAACGGCGGTATAACCGCATCGAAGACACGAATACTAAAAACTCAGGATTAGTCATGTGGCTAGTTTAATCTTAAAATTTTCTGATAATCCAGTTTCTAACCTGGGCAGCTCAATATGGCTAGATTGGATGTATTTACGGAGCAGTACAGCATTACTTGTACTAAACTGTGCTTCGTCCCTGTAAACCCACTGCTGCTTACTTAGTGTGAAATGAAAATGAATAGACTGAAACTAAGATAAACAGACATCCAGTACGATAAAATAAGCACAGAGGCAAATGGAAGTGCTTTGCAGAGACACCAAACTATATTATAACAATGGCAAGGGAAATAAAAACAATTAAAGGAGAATCAAATTGAATAAAATGAAAACGCACTCTCACATCTCCCATATCAATCAAATATATGTAAAGCTATTTTCAGTGATTTTCTGTAATCTAACAATCAACATATAGAAGTTTGTTCTGTTTCTGTTTTTAATCTTCACCGACTGCTCCGGATATCTGAAGGTCCTGGATATTTCTGCTCTCGGTGATAAACAACAAGAAAGGAAACAAATGCATTAAACATTAAATGCCATGATGACTCAGCACACAGCCTGTATCTTACTCCAGCCCTTAGTCACTCTTTGAAGGCAATGAGACAGTATTTAAATGGGAAAAAAAAGGGCTGTGTCTGTCTGCTGCAGGTCAATATGGGACAACACAATCTAAAAAGGTCAGCACTTATGCCTGTAACACATGCCTTTTACCTCATCTCGCAAACGCCTGTCTTTCTTGGCCGTCTTTAGACAAGCAGGAAGGACTTAAGAGAAGTGTTTGACATTATCTCTCTTATTACAAAAACACAAGAAGAACTGGAGATTTTATTTAAAATAAAAAATCCAAAAGCAAGCTGAAATTCAAAATTAAATAGACTTAGATATATAAAAAAAAGGGAAGGTTATTGTGTCAGTACAGTGTTTTAATACTTTCTCACATAATTGAGGCAAGGAATGTAATTGTTACAACCAGGAATCCCTAAATAGCAGTATTTCCATCCCCATTGTCTTTGCTACTTCATTAACTAAGGAGAAGCACCGTCTCATTTCACCACTGAATGACTTAAGGGCCATATGCTCTGCGCTCTGTTCAGATTTAGAACGTAGAGTACACATTGCTCGAACTCATTTTCATTTAGTCGGCTGCCTGTGTGCGTTACTAACACCAACAGACACAGACCATTCTCTACATGGTATCTGCCCCGAGGGACTGGAGTGTGTGCTATTTTTAAAGCCAATACAAAGCAGGTTAGGCTGGTGAGATCCAAATGTGCATGTTATTACCAAGCCAACTACTACAAAGCTGTCACCGTGTAATGTGTATCAAATAAAAGAACATTGCTCACAGATTTGTGTCTGCTGTCACCCTTTTCTTAAGATTCTTGCATCACGTTGATGAAAATGAATACATTTTTATTTGTGTCTTTTGCAAGAGGGAGGGACTGAAGTTGGTTCCCTGTGCAAAAACCTGACATGGCTTGATAAAGTGGAGGATTATGGTAGGGATGTGTGCATTTTGCATGCTCGAAGCTGTTTATTCCAACTTTGTAGACATGTCTCTTCTCTACCGTTCCAACTCATGGAGCTTCCAAAGAACTGGGCCAAGATGATTTAAAATGCACTTCTGAAGTCTTCCTCGACCGCAGAGGTGCTTGCGGTATTTAAGTACAAATAATCTGTATTTCACCTTTTTACCATGACATTCAGTTTGGATCTGGGTCTGCTGACAGTGAGAGCTCCAAAAGTATTGAATTTTGCAGAGCATCCTGCCTGAAGCCTTCCTTCTATGCACTGCTGATATAGTAAATGTGTGGAAGACTCAGACTCCTTGAAGAGATTTGACCAGAGATCTGTGAAATTAAACAGATTACTGATTAATACTAGAAAGCACTCAGAGCACACACCTCTGTCAAAGCTGTGCAATCCACTAAGTCTGTTATTTTATTAAAACTTTCTGGGAATACTGAGATTGGAATAAGAATGAGCTGTCCAAAATAAATAACAGGCATCGCTGCTCACTTCCTGTTTCTAATTCAGTCAGCATCGGTGTTCTTTGACCATGATCACAATTAATCACTAATCAAAACCGACCCTGATATATCAGAGCAGATATTATTATTTTTTAGATTTATCTTTGAGTTTTGAAACAGACAGATGTACCAGTTTTTGAATAGAATTGAACTGCAACAGCTGCATTTAAAAATGGCAGAATATCTCAGTGATCTACTGAACAACCACTTGCTAGTGCTAATGGCCATGCCCACTAGCTAACTGCGGTGATAGCGATACATTCTGGTAGCTAACAGCTGAAATTCTCAGCCCAGCGTGACGGCACCTCAGCCAGATCAGCCGCTAGCTAGAGCCCTGTATCCGGGTTTTTGGAGATCGAGCTCAAAATTTAAAAGTAATCATCAAAACGCCAATAATGAAATAATATTAGAAGTAGCCATCATGACCTCATTGAAATTATACATATTTCTGATGGTGAAAACATGTTAATCATTTATAAAAACATTACTTCTGGTTCATTACAATCTGCAGATGAACAAGGACTACTGATGCCATCTCTGCAAGCCAGGGAATCTAAATCCAAATGATTTTTTTTCCCGTTATTTCCTGGTGATGGAACAAATTACCAATCTCTAGAGTCAGAAGAATCTCTCTTTACAAATTGCTTGAAGACTTACTGTGCCTCTTCTGAGACTATTTTTTTTCATAATCTACGGCTACCGCTCTGTCAAGGAAAAGAAACTGCCGTTTGCTGTGCACTTATGTTACTGTGCACCTGAAGCCACGTGGCACTGGAATAAAGTGGGACCGAGTGTTGAGACACTTATTTTCAATGGCCTCTCGTCAGCCTTCTGTGGCTTCCGTGGTTTGGATTGTTCCTGGTTCGTGCATTGCTTTGGAGAGACGTGTTTGTACATTTAGTGAAATGATCATCTGGTAACACTTATGCTGTTTGCATTCCAAAACTACTACCTTGCCATAATTGCATCATTAGTTTGTGATGCTATCCAGCTTCTTATAAGACATTTCCCCCCACTTTTGACAGTTTTCTTCATGTTAAACATACACTATCTTGTCTGACAGTTCCTATCTGATGTTGATTTAAATCAACAAATAAACTCTGACAGATTGAATCCCCCCCAAAAAAGAAGTGTGAAATAACTGTTTATTTACCATGCACCTGACACGTACTGTAGGTGCAGCAGGCTGCTAAATAAAACACGATGGAGACAGATTGAGTCCATGTTAAAACATATTTAAAAGTGTGATACATTTGCTGTAGCAGAGTGAAAGAAGACTGAGCTTGACGCATCATAGTGGCGACCGTCGCTTTCCGTACTTTCATTGATCTGCTGATTTCACAGCACACCCAGTGGGGTCACTGCACAACCAAATTATTATGTCAGTCCCACTGATACCCCCTGTGAAATTACACCTTGGCTAAAGCTGTTCAACACCAGGATGAGGTGCTGCTGTTTGGTGTAGAGCTTCAAGCTAACGTAGTTTGGGAACGTAAACAAGCTGAGTTGGCAGTGGGTACTGGGAAGGTCTCTCCTTGTGGTACCTTCATCAGTATTTCTTCTGATGTTTGCCACTTTTGTCACATATAAATGGAAACCAAAAGTTTCACTTAGTAAGTAAAATGTATGAAAAATGGCTAATTTATATGTAAAGTTGGTAACACTTCATAATATCATCCGAGACTAAGGCTGTAAGCACTCTGTAATTAAGTAAATTTAAGTTCTGTGTAATTTAGCTGGAAAAAAACCCGCTCCCACACAGTAAACGGACAGGATCTTATATAGTGTTTTTCTACTGTGAGCATTGATTTGCAAACATTCAAACAATCAAATTTTTCTACGTTTAACTGCTTTCTGTCTAACATTCATACTCCGACTTTTGCATCGGAGAGCAATTTGGGGTTCAGTATCTTGCCCCAGGATACTTTGGCACTGGAGCAGCCAGGGATCGAACCACTAATGTTCTGATTAATAGGTGACCTGCTCTACTGTACCTCCTGAGCCACAGCCACCCCATCATGAGTACACTGTACATTTTTGGCACCAGTCGTATTATGTAATGGCTTAACCTGACGTACTCTGTAAGTAAATTTAACTGCTTAGGCCGTAAGTAACCTAAAAAAAACGCATTTAAATACTTTCATAACTCTGTGCATCTTTAGATGTTTTCTGTGTCTGTGAATTGTGAATATGTTTGTACTCATTTTGATTACTTTCATTATATTTCTCGGCCTGTGTTTGTTCTCTCGCTGTATGCGCTGTAAGGAACTTTGAATCTTTTGAATGCTGCTTGTGAGAGAAATTTTCTGACAATTATTGAAATATATGATAATAAAAACTATGAAAAGAAACTAAGTGATGTTAATTTACCTTGTTTCATTATTTTGGTAATAGCTGCCTTTCCCAGCCACCACACAAAGACATGCCATGTTTGCTTTTATGCAGTGGCTGCTGGGAAAAATGACATTCACTGTCAATGTTTTTCAGACAACTTGATAATAGTAATTATGCTTTCATCATTCAGCCTGTATGTGGAGTGAATGCATGTGTCTTTTTTTCACACTTTCACAATTTAATATTTTACATTTTAGTCAAAAGGATCATTTAGTTTAGTTCATTTATTGGCAACAAAATGCAAGAATTTACACACATACCCTCACCAGCCAGTTTGTTAGGTACACATTCAAGGGCTCATTAACACATATCTAATCAGCCAATCACATGGCAGTAACTCGGTGCATTTAGGCATGCAGGCATGGTCAAGACGACCTGCTGAAGTTCAAACTGAGCATCAGAAGAAAGGTGATTTATGGAACTTTGCATGTGACATGGCTGTTGGTGCTCGACACGTTGTTGGGAGTAACAACTTTTATGGTTTACAGAGAATGGCTTGGAAAGGAGAAAATATTCAATGAGCAGCAGTACTCTGGGAAAAATACCACATTGATTCCAGAGGTCAGAGGTGAATGGCCAAAATCAAGCTAATAGGAAGGTAACACACCCTGATCTAACCACTTTTTAGACTGAGATATACAGAAGAGCATCTCTAAATGCACAGCAGGTAGGACCTTGAAGCACTTCAGACCACACAGGGTGCCACTCCAGTCAGCTAAGAACAGGAACTGAGGCTACAATTCATCAAGTCTAAATAGAGAAAAAGACACGCACAATCCAAAAATGTAAAGATCTGGGAGCTCCTGAATGACTTTTAATACAATACGTAATGTGACTTCCTCAGCCATGAAGGACATTACAGGGAACACGCTATATATACACGCCCACATCTAATCATGATCATGCGATCGTTAATGCCTATCAACGAAACAAGGAAAGAAAGACATCCATATAAAGCACGTGCATTGTATATTGTATATGTTCATACAAGCTCATCAAAATTGGACAACACAAGATTGGAAAAATGAGTCTCGTTTTGGCATATTTGGCATAAACAACATGAAAACATGGATGAGGGGTTCAGGTTGGTGGTCTAATGGTTTGTGGGACCCGTTAGTATGAGCTGAGCATCATTTAAACACCGCAGCCTCCCTGAGCATTGATGCTGACCATGCTCTTCCCTTTTGTGACCACAGAGCACCCATCTTCAGATGGCTCTTTCCAGGAGAATATTGCACCGTGTCACAAAGCTCAAATCATCTCATACTGTTTTCTGCCTTGAGGCGACTGTTTGTTGTGATTTGGTGCAATATATAAATAAAATTGAATTGACCATGGGCTTTTTAAATTGCGCCAGATTTCATTGCCTTGAATCCTTCGGCATGTTTGGAAGGCGCCGTCTTCATTCGTGTGAGGTAACTTGAAAATCTGTACATAGATCTGAAAGATAACTTAAACATTTATTCTCATTCAAGTTTGTCTGCTACTAAGATTTCGGTCTCGAGGCGAAAGTGGTGCAGATTTTGATTTATATGATTCTACCTTAAATCTCTCTAGGTGTAATACCTGTTTGACCTTGATCATTTGAGATGGGCAGCATGGTGTAGTTAGATTTAAGCTTTAGGTTTCTTATTGCTTCATTCTGTATTCACTGCAACAAAACACCACCGTGCAGACTTTTCAGTCCTGTGAAGGGAAGTTTTCCAGGCAGGCTACTTCTGTTTATTAATTCATTTAATCTCTATAGCAGCTGTATGCATCATACATAATCATAGCCCATCATCTGGTTTATATGATTTTATTAGCAATTACAGGTACTATTTTGCAGGAGGAAGCTGCAAAGTAGTACCTGTGTGTGAAAGTGTTCCGATACTGATTGGTCCTATTAGGAATAAAATAAAAACAAGTCCACCTAAAACACTCAAATTCCCATGTTTAGCATAGAAGCAAAAACATTTATCAAGTTTGATATGGGTATTTATTAGTATGGGTATTCTATAGTTCTATTTAAGTTGGGATAATTGAAAATGAGTTTGGCTGAATTGTTTGGAGACAATGATGCAGAGAGCACAAAGAGACGTGAGTTTGACTTTGCCAAAAGCACCTTCACTGCTGAAATAGATACTGGCCAACGGGGAATGAGGGAACTCATTACCCATGTCAGGTTTGTTCACTGATGAGATGCACACTACTACTACCAACTAACTGCCAGGGGGAAAGAGAGGGAACGGAAGACTAGAGTAAGCTCCAACCTGGCAAAGACAGAACGGAAGAATCGAGTAACCTCGAAACTGGCCACCTCACTCAGGTGTAAGTGCAGATGTTTGCAGTGTAATTCTGTTCTGCATGATCAAACCCTCATTACCAGTCCAGGAAAATGGATGAAACTAATTCTTTGTGCTTTACAAAGACTGTAATCAAAGTTAACACACCAGTGCATCCTTTACAAACTGCCTTACTCCGTATGAATGAAAAGGCCAATGTTTATGTAAGATTTCTTATTATTCCAGCGATCGTTTAAGTCGTGTAAGTCAAGTACAAGGTAAACTATCTTTAAGAGATATTCTGCATTAAATCTGAGTATCGTGGTTGGTAGTATTTTCTTATGCAGTCACAATCAGTGATGCTTACTGTTTGAAAGGGATGTGGTTCATATCAGGGTACATGTGCCAAATGAGGCTGCATTAAGTGGGTGATTTACTCTGAAGTTGTGGTTGCAACCACATCCCCAAAGAGGTCTTACACATAAATAACAACTCCGTCTAATGTTGAGTGTAGGAAAATTAGATTTGTGCAGCATTTCAGTTATAACAGTAGTCTTTACCTTCTGAGTATTTGTTGTATAAATAGCGTACCACATGCTCAGTTTTCTGTTTTACTGCTATTAACTGCCAAACACTGAGCCCTCTTGAGATGTGCTGGACATTGTATTATTCATCCTCTGTGATATGAAACGATTCAAAATTACTGGTGCAGTGTAGCCATTATGAAAACAATACTCATTATAGTTTGGCTGACTGTACGTTTACATCAAGGTTAAAATCTGACGGTACAAATCTGAACATTTCAAGCGTTCAGTCGTGAAAAAAACAGAAAAGAAAGACGTTCTCCTGGGACTCTATGTAATACTGTGAAAAACGAACCATCTCTATAAAAACCTCTATAAAACCACTTCTATAAAAGGAATCTGCTGGTCTAGAGCATTCAGGTGTGTGTTAACACAATGCCACATTCTTCCCAGGAGCGGACATTACAACACATTTGGGAGATAGCTTCCCACCACCCATGGCCATAGCAGCTTGTTTACATCCCCAAACCGTGTAAAGCTCAGAGAAACTACAAAAAAAAGAGAAAAACTCAAGTGCAACATCTTAGACTTTACAGGCCTCAGTCAGCATGGTAAATGTTAAAGTTAACAGTGCAATCGTGTAAAAATAATTTAACATGCATGGCTTGTTTGGAAGGTTTGGCAGGAGAAAGCCTTTACTCTGTGGAAAGAACATGGCAGCGCGGCTTAGGTTTGCAGACTTGCATCTGAACAGGTCACATGACTTCTGGAACAATATCTTTTGGACAGATGAGGTAAAAATGGAGATGTTTGTCAAAAAAACAAAAACAGCATATCAGCGCAAATAACTCATGTGAACTATCAGTACGGTGGTGGAGGGGTGATGATTTGGGCTTATTTTGAAGCCACAGGACCTGGGCACCTTGTAGTCATTGATTCGACCATGTGTATACAAATATTGTAGATTAAAATGTGAGGCCTTCTGTCCAACAGCTAAAGCTCTGCAGAAACTGGGTCATGCGGCACAACAGTAACGCACAGCAGCAAATCTACAACAGAATGGCTGAAAAAGAAAAGAGTCAAGGTGTTGCAATGGCCCAGTCAAAGTCCAGACCTCAACCTGACTGAAATGCTGTGGCAGGACTTTAAGAAAGCTGTGCATAAACAAATGCCCACAAACATCAAAATCTGCAACAATGCTATAAAGAAGAGGGGGCCAAAATTCCTCCACAACAATGTGAGAGATGACGTCCTGCAGAAAACTGTTTCTTCAATTACAGGTTGTTCTCCAAGCTTCTCTGTAAAAAAAACTTCCAGAAAGTATCTACACCCCTTAGTAGGATAATATGAATACTTATTTAAGTTTCATTCGGAACTCTAACTGTTTTTCAGAGGGCATAAAAGTTATAATTTTACAAAAAAAGTTTAATGTGTTAATATTACCGACAAATTGAACTTCTTTCCTTATCCCGCTACAGTAAATGAAAGGAATAAAAAGTGAGGAAATATGCAGCGAACACCTTTTTTTAATGTGAAGAAGAACAACAGGGAGCCTTTCAAAGCAAAAATGAATATGAACCATGCATAAATTTGTTGTGCACAGTTGGTCGACCCTGAATATCGACTTCAAAGAGGAAAAGGGGAGTTTAGTTATGGCTGGAATATCATCCATCCCCACAGGCAGCATAAATAAAGCAGTTCTCTTAATGGTGAAGTGGAATCTGCAGTTTAAAGTGGTAACAAACAAGGTTAAAACTTCAATAAATCAGTGAAGGAGAACTTGCCAATAAATTATGGGAACGAAGAGAAGTAAAGATACTGTGAATTGGTACTGAGTGAAGATATTTTACAGATTTTTAGGACTGTATTGTAACATTAATCTGCTCATCTTTTCCTTTATACATTTGTTAAATGTGTGAAGGACTCTGTGGCAAGAATTGCGAGCTGAGATGATGAGCACTGGGCTACGATTAGTCTCTTAGTCTCATTTAATTGTGGATTTTATAATTCTTTAAACACACAGACGCCCCAAATCTCCTAACCTTTGCAATCTCATACAAAGAAAAACAAAAGTACTCTGTGAAGAACGAGCACAAACCAGCAAAGAAGAACAGGCTGAGTGAAAGTTGATCTTATCAGTGCAAAGGGAACAAGACTGACAGAATGCCACTACAGTGCCACACTAAGTAAAAACACAGTAAATAAGATAATGGTGTGCATATTCTCTCATACTGACGGCTGAAACATGGATGAGTAGATGTACCACAAAGACTGAGCGTTGACAGCACTTTTCTTGGTCAGGGTATGGGAGCTTCCAACCATAACAGCGTACAGCGCTTCTAAAAATAACCGGTCATTTTGATGTTTTTGCAGCTTTTTAAACTTTTTAAACCAAATAAATGATGATAAAACTGGGTTTCAGAAGTTAGACAGACACAATTATGTCACAGCGATATCAAATAATTCAATTCTCTGTGGTCTGCGTGCATTTATTGAGGATGAAATTCAATCAGAGTTGATGAACAGTTGTTTAAGAACTCCGCCAGAAAAAACATATCAAAACGTTGGAAGTCCCTCATTTTTACTTCATATATGTTGTGGTGAACTTGTTGGCCGTCCTTTAGATGCAAGTTCTATTATTAAGTATATTTTATATTATTAATATGCCCACAGTGTATCCATTCTATCACTAAAACATCCAAGGCATCTTGGAATATCAGAAGGCTGTTTCTGAGGAATTGATCAATAAGAACTGACGGAAAAACAGCTTTCACAGTCAACTGTGACATCATGACTTCAGACTGTGGCCAAGTCTACAAACACTGACAGGAAAATATTTTAAACAGTGCCTAGTGTTTTTTCTTACTATTTCAGTACAAGCATGTATTATCTGTATGGGTCTTGGAATCTTTCATTTCACCAGCAGACTGAGTGACAGCTGACTGTATGCAAAAGCAGATGAATATGAGGACAGTGCCATGGTGCCAGGTTTGCAACTCCTGAGTTATTCTGTTTCTGTTTCCATTCTTTGTGATTGTGTGGCCCACCCTATGATTGTGTATTTTATGTGTATTTAAGAGCCTATCCTCATCAAAAATAAAAAATAAATAGTAATAATATTAATTCAAAACATTGCCTGTGCAAGTGCATGTCAAAAGGGTGCCATTTAAACCCACACTGATCTTTTCCGGTGCCTAACCAAGTAGTTTTGTTATCCTGGCCAAGCCATATTTGGAAATGTAAGCAAAACCTGAGTCAAAGTGAAACTTAATATTGGTGTCAGACAAAACTTGAACTCCACTAACCTAGCCAACAGTAACGAGTGTTTGCCCAGTCCTCCTACTTGCAAATACAGATTTTCTCCATCACTTAAAGTGGATACACTCAGAGATGTCATTGCAAGAACTCTTGGATAGGTGGTGAAAGACCTTAGGAACAACTGTCTGATATGATGGTTTAGTGTTGAGGACCTGTTGGTGTAGTCCTGCACTGGTCATAGCTGTTTGTCATTTGTCTTATTAAGTGCTATCATTTTCAGCGTCCTTCTTACACCCTTTAGCTTTCTTATTTTGAACTGTGAAGAACTTATTTCACTAGTTGATAGTCTTTTTTTAAAAAAATTATTTAAGAGCCTGTCATCCTTTAAAAAAACAACTTAATATGTTGTTTTTGCAGGCACGTTTTCACGAACAATACCTACATCTTAAAATTAAGCGACCTCTAGTGGTTGTACACGAAAGGGTGTGTGAACGTGTTCGGTTTCTCTCTTTCTCTTAGATTTCTGAAAAGTCTGTGGGGACTAACTCGCATTAGATACGACAGGAAAAGCTTAAACATTAACTGGACTAACACTTTTCTACTCGAGCATTTTATACAACATGCCTCATTCGCACCCATCCATACAAGCGCTTCAGTATCTTGCCCAACGGTACGGCATGCAGACTGGAAAAGCCGGGGCTCGAACCACCAACATTCCGATTAGTAGGTGAAGCTTGTTTTCAATAAAATTGCACATTTAATATGCTCACACCCCACAATATTTTCTAGAAAACTGTCAAGACAGGAACAACAAACAACTGATGTGCCTCAAAACACTATCCATCCATCCATTTGCTTCCGCTTATCCTGTTTAGGGTCGCGGGGGGGCTGGAGCCTATCCCAGCAGACATA
>JAVDPK010003033.1:41528-59050 GCA_034780415.1 Cichlasoma orientale | reverse complement strand
AGTCAAGTTCTCCAGAGTCCTGCTAATGACTGCTATATTTGATTCAGGTGTGTTGAAGCAGAAACACATCTAAAACCTGCAGGACACCGGCCCTCGAGTCCTGGAGTTGGGGACCCCTGCTCTACGCTGTCCTGTGAAAAACTAAGTACGCCCAATGATGCAGTAGAATGTAGAACCACTTTTAACAGCAATAACTTGAAGTAATCGTGTTCTATATGACTATCAGTCTCTCACATTGGTCTTTACAGTGTTGCTTCAGTTCATTGAGGTCTGTGGGCATTTGTTTATGCACAGCTCTCTAAAGGTTCTGCCACAGCATTTTATGATGAGATCTGGATTTTGAGTGGTCCAGTGTAATACCTCCTCTTTTTCAGCCCATCTACTGTAGATTTGTTGGTGCACTTGGGATCATTGTCATATTACTTGACCCACTAGTGTTTCTGTGTGTGTGTGTGTGTTTTAAATCGAAGTATATTTTTAATGCATTGGCATTGCATTTGAGATAATTGTCATGTTGAAAAATGAAGTAATTGCCAGTTAAACACTTAGGTATTGCCTGGTGGATCAAAATCTGAAGATATTTCTCTGTGTTCTGAATTCCATCAGTTTTGACAAGACCCCCAACACCACTGGCTGAAAATCAGCCCCAAACTGACATACCGTCCAACACGATTTTACCATCCACCATGACACTGACCTAGGTCACTTAACAGCTGGCGGTAGCTAGATAGTGAGAAACTGGGGAATCCCAAATTTCTAGGTAAACAGCCAGTCTATTTACAGTAACATCAGCTCAAGGCTGCAGCCTTATTGATGAACCTGTGATGCCAATTCAACTTCTGACTGGCGAGGCATTGTCTAAGTTGTTGGTCAGGGATGACTCAATGACTCATAGCACAGACTATGACTCATCATTGAGCAATATTAAAGCTCAGCGATATTGCTCAAATGCCTTATGATTATAGTGATGTTATACACACAGTAATGCATGGTTTATGTAGTAATACTCCTGTACATGAGTATAATATTATGTGAATACCTTGTAAGCATGCATTATATCTTGCTTACTGTTATAGATTATATAAATACATCATGTAGTATACATCCAGAGTGCAGTATGTACTTTCTCTAAATTTGTCACACCCGTGAGGGAACAAGGGGGGCGGACCCAGAAGCAGACACGGAAGACGAGCGTCTACAGATACAAATCACTTCATTTATCTACTACGTTTACAACTCAAACAGAAAGGGAAACGCTTTCCATAAACGAGGGAAACTCAGGTGCTTCACGAGCTGCTCACGGGTGGAAACCAGGACGGTGACTAGCAGGTGAGTGATGTCTAAATAGAGGGAGAGAGTGGTTAGTGTATGAGGAGGGGACATCTTACTACTAATGCTGAGGAGGGAAGGATGATAGAGTGGCTTACTCGGCGTATACTGCAATGGAATCCTTGGGGAAGCGGTGATGAGGGTGGTGATGCCCCAGAATGAGTCCGAGGAGAGGGGGCAGGCAGGCTGAAGGCTGGTGACTCCACGAAGCGAGCACTACCTGAAGCGAGAATGCAGAAATAACTCTGTGATGAATAAATCCACAAAGACAAAACTCGAAACCTGAAACAGGTCACAAGTGGAGGCTATAGAGGCAAGTTACCCTACTGGAGACGTTAAGACTCTGGTGGAGACAGGAGGATCGGGCTGGTCCTTAAAAACTGGAGAAAATTGCTGATAAGCACCAGGTGTGATAGTCACTGCAGAAACCACCTCCAGCTCAGCCCTGCAGAGGTGGAAAACCAGCCACCCAGCCTACAAGGAAAAAGGAACATACCGCACCCACACCCACCCCAACCACCACCTGAACCCTGACAAAATTGTTTACCATGGAAGTTTTGTGTGTCTGTTCTAGGATGTGGTTACCAAAGAGTATCTGTAGAAATGTTAGATAATCACAGAATATCAATCTCTTACAGTATGCTAAAAATTGACTTGATTTAATGAGCATTGTTATACTCTAACCCTATAAATCTCCTTCAGGAAGTACCCCTTATTGCACAATGTTGCCCTGAGGCAACGACAAGAAAAACTGAATTTCAGAAAATGCAAAAATAACTGAATAAAATAAAAATGCAAAACCTTACAAAATCCCTCACTACAACTTCATACACACTCTTGTATTTTTTTTTTAATTTACAGTTTTTGTCATTTTAAATGTGATTACTAGGGCAATTATTCTTACCTTCTTCTCACACCATGCGTCAGAAAAAGAATGTCCTGTCTTCAAATCATGCGTCATAGTGACTCTCACAGGTTGTTTGACTAAAATGTAATACTTTTTAAAACATTCATTAGTTTGAATCATTTAAGTTCACATGTACTGAGCATGGGGCTTACAAGAGCTCTCTGTTGCCCCAGGGCAATGCTGTGCTGTGGAAGGTTGGGCAAGGCCTCCAAATTAGGACAAAATAGTTTTGCAGAAGGTAATGTCTGCTAAAGGGGTTTCTATTATTAATTATGAAATGTGGCTGTAATGCTATCCTGACTTCCACATTTATTTTATATTTTCATTTGTCGTGGGAAACATCGGTGGATGGGTCTTGTTTTAATATTCTACTCCAAAAATGTTGCAATGTGAAAGCGACAGTTTATAAAAAATTTCCATCCTAATACTGCAGACCATGCAAACAACCCCCATCACAAACATGAGAGAAAATATGTCGAAGATGCTAGAATCACAATAATCCCTTAAAATAACGTTTTTGTATTTTCCTCAACTGTAGGACAATATTACAATGAGCGATTGTTGCTTTTCCCGTTTTACAGCTTATTGCTTGCTGATGCGCATCACTTTTGTCACCTCTTAATGATCCAGTGTAAAACGAGAGGCTTCCTCTTACCAGACAAGAAAAAAAAAAACATCTGTTTGCAAAATGTTTCCCCTCTTAAATTCCAGCAACTTCATTACTTAACTGTTTTCATGTTTTGTCCTTTGTATTTAAAGCCACTTTTTCTTCTTTACAAAGCTCTAAAGATCTTCAGTAAAACACATTTTTTAATCACAGAGCATTTGTCTGATTTACTGTATAGATACTGTAATAGCATGCAATCAAGAGATTATTAACAACTAATATCTGTTTTATACATTTTCTTGTTGATTGTGTAGTCAAGGTATCATAACATGACCCCTCGACCTGAATGTAGGGAATAATGCAAGATTTACGGGAATCTGTGTCTTAAAATGCAAGAACAGGCTGAAGCCCTTCCTGGCCTTCTTAAGACTGACAATAAATAAATAAATAAACAAACTAACATGATTTACAAAAAAGGTATGGCATAGATGTCGTAACACTAGTTTTATAAATAATGTATGGACTGCATAATTTTAAAATGCAGTAAATTGCCTGCTGAAAACCAATTTGTTTTGGTCGTTTTAAATATAAAAAGTGCACTCTGAAAGGGACACTCCAACAAAAGTGTCCACACCTTTGGATTAAAATAATGATACTGCACATCTCTGCTAAATCAGTCATTTTAAGGACAACTTCCAAAGCCCAGCCGAACCCATCACTCTTTAGACCCGCTGTGATTTTAACAGTAAATGGTCCTCTCTGAAGGAATCATTAACAGGAAATATTTAGAGAACATTGTCATGAAAACAGCCGTCTTCTTTGTATTTTCCCAAACTGTCGGACGATGTTAAAATGAGGGATTTTGGCTTTTCTTGTTTCAGTACTTGTTCAGCTGTCACACGTCATTTGAATTACAGTGAAACTTTTGTCAACAACCTTCCTCCTGCAGATATGAACGCCCCCATCCCTGCCTGTCTTTAAAACTTTCTCAGTGAATGCCATTGTTATGTTTTGTCTTTTGATATATTTAATCACAGAAGATTTGTCTGATTTTTAGATTACTGTTAAAATCCTGTTTTCAAAAGTATGCAACCCAGAGTATATTAATGTTTTAAAACATCTGGAAACTTTGTGACATGTTGAATTCATAAAGTGCCACTTAAAAATATACAGAAGTCATTTCCACTTGATGAAAGGGTATAAGAAGTTAGACTATGCCAGTTTAGTTTATTTAGGTCAGCTTAATCAGAGAAAGGTTTGCAGATTTATGCTGTTTTGTAGTGCATTGATGCGTTCATGAACACTCTGATATCACTCTTTTTAACTTGGGGGCAATTTTTGAGACTGCTGGACAAACCTTAAATTTATGGAATTCACATAGTAGTCTAGACACCACTTTATTGGCAGTCTTCTAATGTCACATTTCCTGGAAGACACCAGGAGGTTTCCTAGTGCTGTGCTCAGTCCTGTCGCAGATTTCCAAAGACATTATCCCTGCACCCACAAAACTCAGCCCAAATAATTGATCAGAGTTACACTCCCCACCCACACCCATCAAATTAACACTGGTCTAATGCACTTTAATTTGCATGGTTCACTCATTATACAGTACTGTGCAAAAATCTTCAAAAATCCATATTTTACAAGAATTGGTGCCGTAATTTTAAGTGGCTGCACCTGTAAGCAGACACAACATGGGCTCAACCCTTGAATTTTTTGCTTTTATATATTTGAATGATTCATATGTCAGTGGCTTAATAAAAACATTCCTCTGAAAATGGTCAGTACAAGGACTGGATAGAACATTAGTGAAAAAGCAGCCAATACCCAAAGAAAAACTTTGAAAAAACTTCAGAAAACCTGGAGAACTATTGCTTAGGATCTCTTCAACAAATTACAAGAAAATCCGGATCCTTGGAAGAAAAATATAAAGAAATAATTGGTTCAAGACTTTTGCATGTTACTGTGCAGCTATTAACTTCCAGATTAATCATCCATTCATCCAGACACCCAGCCAGCAAATTAACCATAAACCATTTCAGTCTTAGAACAGCAAATTTGCAGATACGAGTTCTGTTCTGTCAGTGCTGGCCAACATGAGCCATAACAGTACTGCTTCAAATCCAAAGTATTTCCCAGCATCTAATAACAGATGTTACTTCTGTCACTAAAATATTAAGATCCCTACTCTTTGACTGAACCTCCTACCACGTGAACCCTCTTGTGAAGTAATTTGAGGTAGATATATAAGATCAGCACAGTCATAATAGTCAGTGTGGGATATTTACAGTCTGCCTTTTTTTAAGGCTTTAACTCAATCTCAGTAGCGTTTCCAAACTGATGACAGTAAATCAGTTTTACTCTTCAATGATCATAGCATTGATAAAAGAAAAGCATTGCAGGACAGATGCAGTAAGTAAGACTATAAAGTCCATTTCAAAACAAGTTTGAATGATATTGCAAAATGGATCTTGCAGACAGAAAAGTAAAACGGCATTATCCATGTCTTGAGCTTGTTTTCAAATGTCATGACAAAATGTCCTACAGCAAATTAGATTTTTTTTTTTTTTTTTTTTAGATTAGGCCAGGACATGACTTAATGTGTTCATCACTTAGACTTGGTAATTCTTTATTTCAAATAGCAAACCCAAGAGATGTTGAATAATGAAGGACCTCTCACTATTTCAAAGGAGCTTTTCACGGTTCATTTGGCTGAGTTACGTCTGTCAGAAAGGCGGCACTATGTCAAAGACCTGCATTTTTTATGAACTTTCATTAAGTTGATTGAATAATTCAGCAATCGCTTTGATGAAAGCAACATCATTCTCATTGCTCTCATGGTTGTCACTTTTTACACTTTGTCTAAACATGATTACCCAAGTGCATTATGCAATCCATATGTGCTAGATGTGACAAACCAGGTTTTTCATCAAGTCTTTGGGGGTTTTTTTTCACTTTTTAATTGTAAGAATTATAAATAAACAGTTGTTAAAAAACAATATTTGATATGTCCATCAAATTTAGACTAAACCTCAGAAGAAGCTTATACAAAAGAGTGTTGAGAAATATTTTTATAGGCTGAGTCTGCAGAGAAATTAGGTCTTGTCTCTATAGCTGAATTTATTTTATAGGTGTTTTAATATTTTCAGATGTTGAGCTGGTCATTAATATTGCATAAATCCTTCTTATGCACTTGATCTGCATTGATTTATCCAGACTTTCCTTGTGACTGAGATCTTACCGCAGGTTTTACCTCTGTGACCCATCCTTTTTTTTTTCCCCAGCGTGATTTAAACAGTTATTAATCTAACTTTTAACTGCTCATTAATCTTGTATACCATCATTCTTGGTATCAGCGTCTTATCATTCTAATCATTCAAAATTTGGTTATAAGATATTGTTATCGCTGTCAACTATGGTTGGAAAATGAAGCTTTTGATTTCCTGTGGCATCACATCTGAGTGTGAAGGTGACACGGGCTGATCTGTATCTGCTGTAACAAACTACAAGCAGGAGAAAATCCAGGCTTGATTTAAAGTTTCCACCTGTTTTTGACTCGTATTGGCATTGGCAGACTGTGTACAGTACTGCAGATTGCATGGTAATAATTGAGAACTTGTCCTGTCCAGTCCAATAGCAAACCAAGAGAGAATCCTTTGCAAACGTGCGCCAGAAACTTTTCCCCAAACTTGCAGCCAATCCAAATGCAGCCTCCTGCCCCACACAGCCCACCTATTCAGCGGTCTCTAACTTGATTTTCTCTAGACCTCTTGAAATGAGCCGGTGTTGTGGCTACATCAGTTTACTGCTGGTGTGATAGATGGCCGAGCTGCTGATTGAACTGATTCAAAAGTGCATTTTTGAAGGGGACAAATGTTTGTGCCTAGACCATGGGGCAAAGTTAAACTAGCTTTACTTTCTTTTACTACTCCTTTCAACCACAGTATTGTGTGGAATAAACATAAAATACTCCTTCATAGTTGGATTGTTAATTGCATTGTTTATGTACAAACTAACACATCCCTGCAACAACTGCAAAGTCACTTTTCTTTACAGGCAGATTAAAAATGCAAATGCACTGTTAAATAAATATAATTATGATGTTATTAAAATCTGCAATAACAAACAGTTTAGAATATATGCAGCAAAGTGATTATACATTTCCAAAGTAATTTAGTTTGTAGGCTTTACATTACATTTTTAATATAAACTAGTAAATTGTCAGATTTTAGCCTCTCTTTCACTCTGGGTTTATGAAAAAAAAAAAAGGGGGGGGTAGGCTGAGAAATGAAATGCACCTTTAATTATTTAGCAAACTGCTGAATGAAGCTTGTTCTCCACATCAAACAGAGTGATGCACGGCACACGGAGAGCGAGGACCCACTGCAGTCAGTCACGAGCCGACACTCTGCTCTTCGAGCTGTCTGCTTAACGAACTGCTTGTCTGGTCCCTGGAAAATTGCAGGAAATGCGTCCATTTTAATGGATGTTTAACTCTCAGTCAAAGCCCAGCCCATAACCTCGTATCCCCAGCGCATATTACAGCTTGGCAGAGTATTTGTTTTCTTTGAATAGCAATTGGCAGATAATTTCAGAGGCATTGTAGAAGAAATGCATTTTTATGAATCTTTAAAAGGAGAGTTAACAAGCAGATGCTCCCCTTTTTTTTTTATATGTTTAACAATCAATTTGTGGCCACAGGGAAAATTACAGCATTGAGCTAATAGATCAGATTAGAGATCAGTTTCAGATCAAGTTTTTATAATGTGGAATTACATGAAGCACAAAAAAGCCGCCAGCCAAAGATCTCAACTTGTGGAAGACATCGCTGTGAGTGTGCGGAGCAGAGTGCTTTGACACATTTTGCAAACTAAACAGGAAAATTGTCTGGCACAGACTTTCCAAATGATCAGCATGTTCACATGGGAGATGTGCACATGGTGGCCTTCGGTGCGAGTACATAGGCGCAGTGGTTGTGAAAATGTTACATGCCAAGGGATAATGGCTGTCTTTTAAACAGTTGGCATTAGGAGGTTGGAAGGGAAATGGTGGGATAAATCAGCTGGGAGATGGTGGTGCATATGCCATTTTGCAGCTTTGTGCTTTGCATGCCCCCCTTTATTTTCCCTCATGCCTTTTGCATTCGCCTTTATAGCAGGTTAGCAGAGATGGGAAGTAACAAGTACAAATACTTTGTATCTGTTCTTTTGAGTGTTTATTTTTCTGCCAACTTTTTACTCCCAACATTTTTACACATCTCTTTATTTTCTACTTCTTACATTTTCTAATCAGGCTCATTACTTTACTTTAACTCGCATACATTAAGTTAAAGTAATGAGCTGCACACCTTCCAGACCTCAAACCAGTTTGAACCTAAATGGTAACAGTAAGACAATCCTGTTAGTGAATCCATGACTGATGCTTATTCCACAAGATAAAATAGGAAAAATATAATCTATCATTTATTATACTATACTCAAAGGTTAAAGTGAGCTGGAATTATCTAGAACAGTGTTTTTGGTGCAGATATATCATAAATTGTGGTTGCTGCACTTCAGCATCTATCTAGAACTACTGAAGAGGAATGAGTATCATGGGAGTTGTGCTTTTAAATTGGCAGATAATTTCAAATGCAATATTTCCAACAGCTCAACAAATATCACTAAACACACAAACTTGTCATGAAACATGGAATTTGGACCCAAATTCACACATGAAAGCCTGACTAAATGAGCAAAAAATGTGCTTTTATTTCAGCTCATGCAAAGTCCAAAATACAAAGTCCACTGAGAAAACAGACAGAGCCCAAAACCAACTATGGCCACACAGGGAGAATAACAGACACTGAGACAAAGACTGAAGGGTAGACAGCACTATTTAGACACGTCAGGGTAATTAGGAGAAGTGGACACAGCAGGGTAATGAGGCACAGGTGACAATAATCAAAGACAATGAGACAGGAGGGGAAGTAAAACTAAACACAACACACTAGAGACGAGTAACTATCAAAATAAAAACAGTGAGAGCGACCTGTAATTAAACGGGGAAATGCAGACACATGAACAACCTTAACCTAGGGGACCTGACACAAGATCAGGGGACGGGAAACAGTGAGGGAAGGAAAATAAACTCTAAAACTAAGACTAAATTTTAACAGGAACTAAAGAGTCCAAAATGTTCGAGAGAACATGCAGATCAGTAACCAAAACCATGAACGCCAAACAAAGAGCCCACAGTTAGACCTGGGATCATGACTCAATCTGTTTCTGTGCAGTTTGTCACACAGTGTGTTTCCCAGCTAAAGCTGCTGTATTTCCCAGGGTGAGAAAATAATGTGAGATAACTTCACTCTGAGATGGAGAAAACAAGACGGGAGAGGAAGAAGATTATTTTTAAAGGTAAGGTCTGCTCGATGATATTTACCTCGCCCACTGATAAGTGGAGGGAGGTTATGTTTTCACTCCTGTTTGTTTGTTTCTCTGTCTGTTGGCAATATAACTCAAAAAGTTTTAATCCAAAACTGATGAGATTTTGTGGAAAAATTCTTTAGGGACCCAAGAACATTATTTTATTTTCAAGGTCAAAAAGTCAAAGGTCAAGGTCACCAAAATTTTTCAAAAATTTAATAAATCCCCATCTCAAAATTAATGGAATTTGTGGAAATATTCCTTAGGGGCCCAAGAACAAGTCAAAGGTCAAGGTCTCACAAAAATTTAAAAATCCCTGTCTCTCATAATTGGTGAAATTTTTAAATACGCGTCTCACTGAATTTTTCATCTACTGCGATGAAATTTGGTACTCAGGTATAAACAGTTACTGTTAATAATTAACAGTTAATAATGTTAAAATATTCACAATAATGCAAAGTGAACCACAAACCCTACACAACAATCACATGCACATTTGTGATCTAGTCATTTGAGATGGAGTATGACAACATCAGGCGGCATCTACTGAACTGTATCGGCACATTTGGGGTGGGCGAGGTATGCGCTCCACTGAGGGCTCTTCTAGTGGAAATTTTAAAAGCTAACTGTGCTAACTGTAGTGAAGTTTACAGTATACTATGTTAGACTGGTGGAGATTGGCTGTGATGTTCATGTACGTTATCACCAAATTGTATTTATATATTAGTTTTATGCTGCATAAGGATTGAAGTTACTTGAGCTACTGTATCTTAGAGCAGCATCAGAACAGCTCGGCTGATCTTAGCATCTAATCTATCGGAGCTCACAATAGAAATGATTGTGACTTATCTCTTAGTTATTCTTCCCCCACACTGCGCCACTACAACCTACATGCCAAATCCCACTTTAACCACTGACTATATTCATCTTCCTATTCAGGTGTGGAGGCAAAAATCATCCATCTACAATATAGGTACCAGCGCCCCCCGCGGCCCTGAACAGGATAAGCAGAAGAGGGTGATGGATAGATGGATGGATGGATGGATGAATGGACTGAAATAAGGAGTTTTATTTTTCTTAATTCCCCGTGCTTTTCTCTGCTTGTGTTCTACATAACAGATGTTAAAGCTGTGTGAATTCATTGGAATTCAAGTTGAAATGAAGCTTGGGTTCCCTTGTATTAATATTATTTTATTATTAATACAGGTAACAGGTGGCGATTCAGTTTGCTTTGCACAAAAATAGCTCATTAAATATCTACTTTTTACTTTAAGTACATTTCGGAGCCTGTACTTTTAAAGAAGTTGAATGAGTATTTCAGCATTTACTGTTTTTAACACAAGTATCCGTACTTCTAGTTATTAAAGCTAGTTTATTAAAATATATAGGTTTGGGTTAAAATATGCCTGTGTTAAAAAAATATATATATATATATATATATATATATAAATTTCACTTACCAAGTTTGTTTAACTGTGCCATGCGGTTCTTCATTCATATGTGTTGACTGAGACACATATCTTTCTATTGTCATGATCACTCATTGCACCGACAACAATGGCCACCTTATATATATGTGTGAGAAAAAACATCATTAAAAAAAAAAGAAAAAAAATGCCTTAAATGATCCAGTTCTCTCACCTGGCAACACTGTCATCAGGTCAGGATGACATTATTTGTCTGTGCCTTCTATAATTCATGTTCATGTTCCAAACATGACTCACACAGTGCACACAGTGATTTTTAATAAAAACACTCATAATTTGCGAAGTAAAGTGCCTGTTTTGATAAAATCATACGTTTTTATAATTTTAGGTAGGTTTGTGAGAATCAGTACTGTGTAATAACATAACTTTAATTTAACTGGCAAGCTCATTGTGGTGTCAGCTTTGGGCATGTGTTAGATTTATGACATCTACAGTAATATTTATGACTCTTTCTTCTCAGACTGTAAGATATTTAACAGTTTTATATAACCGGTATTTGGAATACCTTATCACATCATTTGCCAGTTGATTATTTACTAAACTGGCCTCTTATAACACCACATCTTTGCATCTCTTTCCTGCTTTCTATGCTTTCTTTTGTGATTGCCTTCTAACCAACTGTGCATTGGATCTCCAACATACTGCCAGACATATTGTTAGAAGATTTGTGTGTTATTGTGAACGCATTTAAACAAATTATGTATGCATTGCAGCTATGTATGTATGCATGAAGACTTCTGGTTTGAAACACTGTGTGTTTTAATCACAGTGAAATAAACTTCAGATGCTTTCATATCTTCAAAGACAAAAACATGACCTTTAAAATTTGCAAACAGGTTCAATAATTGATTAGTGAATCACTTGAGTGAAACGGGTGCTTTAAAAAAAATATTATGACTTTAAGCCAATTTCATTTAAATAAAGGATTATTAAAGATGTGTATCAATGATAGCTGATGCCCAGAAGCACTGGAATTTACCAAAGACATTCATAAGACATTTTAAATCAAGGCTCGTCACTGTTTATTAAAATTACATCAAGAGAATAAAGAAAAGGGAAAGACAACAGCCCCAGGCTGAACTTTTAAACTTTTACCTTAGGGTGACATCATGAACAAGCCAATTTTCCTGAAAGTGTTTTTTATGCATAAAAAAATGCATATAAATCCGGCTCACTCTTATCTGAAAGAGTGCTGTCCCTCCAAACAGATTATTTTCTGCATATTATGTTATTTTCATCTGCAATACCAATCCTAGGAACATCAAATCTTCAAAAGTAGAGCCATGGAAATAAAATACTAGTTTGAATAGGAATAAATGAAAACAAAGACCATTTTTAGTTGAGTTTTTTTCTCGATATGTTTTTTTCATAGAGCTGACAGGGTAGCTCTGGATATCTGTAACCTTCCTCAGGCCCCAGCCATACAGGTGTAGAGACCATCTGCCTAATAACCACTGGTTGCAAAGAAAAACTAGAAGGACACTCAGTAGAGCGTACATACCTCACCCACCCCAAATTAAAAATTGTAAAATGTTATTTTATATTTTTAGAAAAAAATAGATCCACATGAAAGGTTAATGGCATATATAATATGAATATATTTTGTGTAGTTTATGTACTCTAATAGCATCAGCTTAAAAAAAAAACTACATGAAAAAAACAAATAAATATTTACATAATAGATGAAAAATTCACTGAGACATAAATTTTAAAATATCACCAATGGGATTTTTGAAATTTTTGGTGACCTTGACCATGAAAGTGAAATCATATTTTCTCGGGTTCCTGAAGAATATTTCCACATATTTTCATCACTGTTAGTTCAAAACTTTCAAAACACACAGACTAACGAACAGGTGAAAATATAACCTCCCTCCACCTATTGGTGGGTGAGGAAAAAAGCAGTATTCCACGACCAGTTGTTGTGGCATCCATCTTTCCATCCATCTGTTTTCTGCCACTTATCTGAATCGCAGGGGCAGCAATCAAAGCAGAGACACCAAGATCTCCCTCTCCCAGACCACCTCCTCCAGCTCTTCCAAGGGGACACCATGGTGTTCCCAAGCCAGCCAAAGATGTAATCCCCCAGCATGTCTTGGGTCTGCCTCGGGGCCTCCTCCTGGTGGGACATGCCCGGAAACCCTCGCCTAGGAGACTCCTGGGAGGCATCCTGGTCAAATGTCCTAACCACCTCAACTGGCCTCTTTTAATATGGGGGAGCCCTTCCCAAACAGCTGTTTTCTAGTAAGCTTGAAGGGTAATATTTGGTATGACCATCTTTAATCTTCAATACTGTGTCATGCACTATTATTACCCTGATAATGACTTTCTTTACTTAATGAGGTACTTCCTATATACAAGGTTTGCTTGAGGTCTCTGAGTCCACTGCATCCTTATTACCAGGGTATCAAAGAATGGTGTCCTGTCAGAATATCAGACAGATTGGCACTAGGTGTACACTGAAATACTGTCATCAGGAGCTAACCGTCTATTTCAAAGGACAAAATCTTCATTGGGAAACAGGGAGAGGTGGTGGTGGCTTAAATCACAGATTTCTCAGGCAGAAGATTACATTTCCTGTCACATTTCATTATTTAAATTTTGAGTTTTACTTGCTGTTGCGGGTTGGTTAAAATATACCTCTTTAACAAGGAGACCCTCAGATTGTTCCTTCCACTGTCAACATGCATCCTCAGTTGAGGTCAGCAGTTCACCCCACTTGCTGAGCTGTCCACAGGTTTGACAAAGCCTCCTTGACATAGGCCAGCAGTCTTTTCTCACCTTTTTTTCATGTGACTATAAAGGGTAGCTTAGCTGTCCTTGTTGCCCACCTTCTCTACTACAAGAGTAGGATTTGACATACTTTCCCCTCAAAAAAAAAAACAACAACTAACAACTGCTTTATTAACAGGAGGGAGGCATTTGTGGCCTGAACTTGTAATATGCACTCAGTGATTAAGTCAGACTTGACTCGTCGTTTCAGTTTAGGCTTCCTCACACCTGACAGGTACGATTTCTGCGTGGTTCCACGTAGAACATTGTTTGTTGTTAGTTTTGTCGGGGCTTCCGGCACTTTCTCTGTCCTGCCCTTGCACACTAAGAGGCAGACGTCACATACAAACCCTACATGGGGCCGTCAGCGGCAGGATGCATTTGTGCAATACAGCGATGAAGCGAGAGGGAACGAGAGGTACCAGAAAGGATGGTGGTGAGAGGGAGGAGGAGGTTGCTGGGGTGACCTCTCCTGTCCCTGTAAAGCTGCAGTTTACTCGTGTAATCCCCTACAGAACAGCTAAGGGGGATTTTTTCACGTGATGCTTCCTTTGGGGAAATAAATGGGGGCAGTTGAAATGATCAGTTTGTGGTCTGCGGTTTACAGTAAATGTGAGATTGCTGTCGTACCCGACTTGTATAATTTGCACAGAAAATGTAGCAGATGCGTAACCTTTAACATTGAAGTCATTCATTAATCATTGTAGCATGTTGGAAATTACTGAAGATGCTATAAAAACAGAAATACCACATTAAAATTCAACTTGAGCTAAAACAAAAACAAAAAAAATAGAAAAACACAACACACTTGCTTAGCATTAAAAGCAAGGCAATGTTGGTAATTGTATTTCGATCTGGGCTGCATGTGTGTGTTATTATTCCTGTTAAGTGGCACCTTAACACTGAAGCACAAGCTAATGAAAATCTCCTCAAGCTTGCCTGTAGCTAAAGATGCCCAGCCAAGTCTCTACTTAAGTGTGCACCACATGTTGGCCTGTTGTTATTCAGCCACTTTAATAATACGAGAGATTATTAACCTTATAATTGCTGAGAATCAGCACTTCTTTGGATTTGTGTTCCAGATCTGCCTGTGCTTTCTCATAAATGCAAGGAGTATTGCAACCTAAATGCCCTCATGAAATTGGAATTCTCCAGAGTTGAGTCGCCGCTTTAATCACTGTCATCCTTGAAATGAACGATAACAAGGTTTTGTTGGCAATCTCCTCTACATTTGTAGTCATCTTTACCCTGCCCCATTCTTGTTGACCTGGCAAGAGATGCGGCAAACAATTTTGCAGACAACTGCAGGGAAGGTGGTGGAGTTCAGAAACATCAAGGTGTTGCAATGAGATATCAGAAAACTCAGCGAGGTTGATATGCTATAGTGGGGAGAAATAAGATAAATCTCAGGGAGCAGATCAGATAGGTCTCAAGCTGCATAACCCCAAGAATCAGCTTAAAGAAAGAATGTCAGAGCTGGCAACTTGACATCAAAGTAGAATCTCCCCCTCAGATGTTTTTCTCCCTTTACCTGAAAGGCCACAAGATGTTCCCTCTCTTGCAGTGAAAAGAAAGTTGGCTAAAGCGTGCTCCAACTATTGAAACAATTGTTTTTCAATAAATAAATAAATAAATAAATAAATAAATGCAAACAGTAAAATTAAACTCAAGCACTTTCCGTAAGATTAGATATTGATTTGTCTTCCAAATGACTATGAAGAGATCTCGCTCTCTTGAATGGGGGGAGGGGGCAGTATGCTTCATACTTTTACTTCCTTTCCTCCTGTGCCAACCATGGATTAGAGAGGTTACGGCATGGGAATTTACACTGATAATAATAATAATTTAAAATTTGCTCATGCATCATAAGCTTTTGGCTCTCTGTAGTTTCGGTAAATTTAGCTAGAAACCAATTTCCCGTCTGCCCTTCTTTTTATGTGGTCCTGCAATTACTTGCCCTTTGCCAGTGTGATCCTGGAGATCGCTGCTGCTTTAATCGCATTTCTCTAGTCGGGCAAATATGGACTTACTCTAGACAAAGTGGTAATAACCAGGTATTAGACTGGACCGGTGTCGTCACATTTACTCTTGAGTGTCATAGGAGGATGCTCAACCTCGCTACATTTTCAGGAATGTATGTGATTCAGTAAATGTCTGTGAATGTAATTAGATGAATGGGCGACAAAGATGAGGAAAACTAATTTTCTTACACTGCTGATTTTCTAATGTCCACTGCACCGCACACACTGTTGAAAGCAATGCTAATACTGACTGTAGCCTATAGGAGACTATAGAAAGACTGTGGGATGGAAGTCTGTTGGGGACCGACTCTCACATACCTTTTTTTTAAGTATCCTCCAGGATTCATTTCCTCACACTGAATCATGAACAAGTAACCAGGTAACTGAGCCACACTATGATAAATTATGATACGTGTGTCTTCAGCTTGGATCGTGTAGGAGACCAAAAGAAAAGCTTGTAATGAGTGACCACGATCGACACCATAAAAGGTGAGCTGGCAAATCAAGCACATCAGGATCCAGATATTTGCTTGGCACGGACGCATTAGTAAAATGCTTATTTACGAGTCTGCCCAAGAATGAATGTAATCCAGGCTTCGCAAAACATTAACAGGGGCTGAAGTTGTGTTTGTTGTCAGCGTTATGCATTTACAATTCCAGACACAAAGACAGGATAGGTAGTAACAGTAAATCACAAAATATACTTCTCCACAGATCACACAGGTGAGCTGTCACGCTCAGAGCCACTCTTTATCTACACTTGAACACACAGCCCTCTGTCTTCAGGTCCTTTGTCGGGGCATTTCTAGTTCACTGTAGGAAAACTCTGATGTGTTTACTCGCCTCAAGAATAAACTCAAAATCAGTGATTACTGTGAGCATAATTTGGCAACAGGTAGTCTAATAACATTTTATTGTACAAGAAGTTATTGATATTAAATAAATGAACAGATTCTTGAAGAGAGAGCAGATTTGGGCTCATCATTGTGTTTGGGGGCTGCAGGCTTATCAGACGGTCATCATACGATGATGCATGAACATGTTGATAGCAGTACAGCAGTAGCACAAGAACATACTGATGAATAATAAGAGTGAATCACATGTAATCACAAGAGATTTTGTTCAAGCGAGAACACCAAGACACTGATAGCTTCACTTGCAGCTGGTGATTGATCAGCTGACTGACTAATATTTGTTTGCTAGCTTTATTTTAGCTAGTATATGCTAAGAAGCACCCCAATACTGAAAATACCCACCCTTCAGCTGTTTGCATGTCATGAGTCATGAAACATTTTGGCAGGTAATTCTAAGAGACCTAAGGTCCACACATTTTTCATATGATTCATTTTTCCTGCAGCAGCAAATTGTCTAAATAATAATATTAATAAAAAAAAAACTGGTGCAAAGGAAAGATTTTATGCACCTCAGTTTGTGCAGTCAAAGCTGGTTCCACTCTGGTTTCCTCGAATAAAAAGTGACAATAACAAAAACAGACAAGTTTTTGTTCATTCATGAGAAACATTTAATTGGCCAATGGCATTAAGATTTAGAGATGAAACTGGCCAGAAACATCCAATCTTCCATTTAGAAAAATAGATCAATTATATTTCACTGTGTGAACAGGTGTTTCCCTGTGCGCTTGTATTTACATGAGACGATTTACCCAAAGGCTGCAAATATTCTCACTGCCAAATTAATTTTGCCTAACTTTGTTCATTCGTTATTTTTTTTTACACCCAAAAATCAGACACGTACCTCTAACATTTTATTCAAATTGGTCCTGATACTTGTTTTTAATTCAATCTTGTAATTTATGTGAAAATCCTGTTACACAAAATGGTGTGTGTCTTGAAGGTGAAGGTGGATCAAATGCTTATCTGGTGACCAGGCATCCCACTTGGGGGTGGAAGTAAAGTGAAGCATATTTTCATATGTGTGTGTGTGTGTGTGTGCCACAGAGTGTGGCTCTCTTCCACAGAGTGTGGAAGAGAG
>JAVDPK010003033.1:0-37101 GCA_034780415.1 Cichlasoma orientale | reverse complement strand
ACACACACACACACACACACACACACACACACATACACACACACACACACACACACACACACACACACACACACACAAAAGCCAGAATGTTTATGGATGATACAATCTCGGCATGATTGAGCCATAGGTAAGGAGGATTTAGAAAACCTCAATTAGATGCGGGTGTATTGTGGGATGATTCCGTGGGGAGAATTGCATTTCTGGAGGAAAGCTAATGCCTTCTACAGTTTGTCACAAATATAGGGGAGGAAAGAGCAAAGAGGTGGGCCCCGATGCCGCTTGTTGGCCTCAATCATCGTGGGTGATTGGGAGACAGGATGATGGAGAGCTCGCAGCAGAGAGTCCTGCTCCTACTCATCGTTCCTCCAGATTCATTTGTACGTGTCGGGGACATTCAGTGCTCTGAGTAGGCTGAATAGATGTATAAACGCAGGTGTACAGAAAGCAATTTAGTTTGCATTTTGTAATATCGCTGCAGTGTAGTCTAAGTGTCCTGTCAATACTGAGAGGAGTAATAAAGCTAAACTGACAAGAGAAAGTGAATTCACTGTGCACGGCAACCCCAATAACCCGAATGTGCGCCACATTTTAAACATTACGTTCTGTAATGATCGCCTAATTTTGTAGAACAAGGTGGTCGCATGCCTAATGGAATACAATCAGTACACAAAATGTTGCTACCAGAACAGAACTAGCACAGACAGTGACCTTGGTACTTAGCAGGGAGAGAGCAGCAGCGAGCAGAATGCACAACACACCCAGTCGCTCTGCAGCTAATGAGAGAGTGCATTGCTCAGCCTTATCTTCCTAATTAATGATTGAGACATGTCTTGTCAGGTCCTCGTGGATTTATGCGTGTCAACCCTCTGAGCTGCTGCTCTTCCGTTCCCAAACAGTAGTGGGACTGTAAGTCGGAAACAAAAACAATTACCAGGTGAGAGTTTGTGATGTGTAAAAATATTTTCCCACTGAAGTGCAAATTTGTGAGTTGATTAACATTGTGTGAGCACAGCATTTGCATCTTTGTATTTAGTTCATTAAGGTTTGCATATCCCAATCGCAGGAGAAGCAGCGCTTGTAAACAAACGCCACATGGACTAAACAAGGATCTTATTTATTAACAACTATTAATCTAGAACTAGGGCTGAGCAGCAGGGGATTCAGAGCAAATCCAGCTCTGGCTGCTGATTAGCGATGATAAAATTCCTGCCGTTAACGGGCCTTGTTTACAGCAGCCATTTTGACACGTAACAGAGTAAACATATGTGCAATTGATAAAATTGATTGTGTTCCCATTCGTTTCACTGTGTCACTATCATCCCAGTGACTCATCGTGGACTATACCAGGTCCCTGAACCATCCAAATGGAAGAGGGCTTTATTGATGTGAATAATTATACCTGTGTTTACCCTGCAATGACATATCAAAATGGCAGCCATAAAAACACCCTATTAACTTCTTGTTGGTTTTCTAATGGGAATAGAAAAGAGATTGTGAATTATTCTAAATGATTCTGTTGTACACATGGAAAAGACATCTGGGATGCTCTTTAAATCATCTGTACATAAACCCTATGTGTCAACAAAACTGCATTCTTGTTGGGTTAGGTGTGAGTGCTTTCCATACATGTGCCTAAACCTTCTGTAGGGGTCTTTTGCCTGGAACTGGAAATATTATTTATGTATTTGCCTCATTAGTTGGCTGGCAGTACACAGCGATAGCAGCATAATACCATTTTTACACATTCATACACATTTTAAGCATTCAGCGCTGCCTGGCAGGCAGAGCTGTGTGTGAGAACGTAAATGTCCAATTCGACTGGATCAGACAGTGAATGGTCTGCAACTTGCCAGATCACGAGTGCAAGGTTCTGCAGAATTCATGTGAGAAAATGGCAGATTAATTCAGAAGATTCACAAACAAGACAGTAGTTCCAATAATGATTAAAAAAATTGAATATTTCCTTTTTTGTTATATGTGAAAAAGTGCAACTGCAGATAATTGTCCTGATTGGAGTCTACCAACATTTTCCCCAGTTCATGTGAAGAAATGACTATATACGCTCACTAGATACTTCATACCTGTTCAGCTGCTCGTACTTTCAAATATACAGTAGCAGTCAAAGTTTGGACACTGGTATGAAGACATGGTCACGATAACCTGCTGAAGTTCAAACTGAGCATTGGAATGGGGAAGAAAGGACATCTACGTTACTTTAAACATGGCATGGTTGTTGGAGTCAGATGGGATCGTATTTCAGAAACTGATCTGCTGGGATTTTCTCCGTGGTTCACAGAGAATGGTCTGAAAAAGAAAATATCCAGCAAAAATACCTTGTTGATGCCCGAGGTCACGGGAGAATGGCCAGACTGCTTTGAGCTGATAGGAAGGGAACAGTAATCACAACCAAGGTACTGTATGCAGAAGAGCATCTCTGGACATGCAACACATCGAACCTTGAAGAAGCTGGGCTACAGCAGCAGAAGACCACATTGTCCTGCTCCTATCAGCTAAGACAGGTCCAACCCGGTACTGGAAAGGTGTATCTAATGAGTGACCAGTGAGTGTAATATTACAGTAGTATGGTAAACAGAACATCAAGCTCTATGTCATGCTTAAGAACTGTATACGGTTTCATGTCAGAAGCATATTAAGGACTTTTTAAAACTATTGTAAAACATACTTTTCCATGTTCCATGGTGATACTGTTCTTACTCTGGTGGGATTTTCAGTACTGACGTGTGCCAAGATTGAACACTTACAGGTCATCAGGCTACAGGCTGCCTGTGGTGTTTGTGTGCTGTGTTTTCTCTCTTCCAGGTGGATGAGTGGGCTGACTGAGTTTCCTCTCCACCTTCGGGGTGGAGCTGCGCTGCTCTCGCACATCTGGCAGTAATCTCATCTGAGAGCTGTGTATTTAGGCTGGGCTGTGAGTGTGGTTCTCCACCAGATTGTCCCATCATCTCCAGTGTGTGTGTGTGTGTGTGTGTGTGTGTGTGGTGGGGGGGGGGATTAAGGACCGTGTCTGCATTAACATGTTTCTGCAACCTCTTGAAAATACTCAATAGTAATGGGCAGATGACGCCTCATGAGGCTTTGAAGCTTTCGATCCAACTGGTTCAAGATAAGTTTAATTTTTCAAGGCTTCATGTGCACACAAACCCCCTGCTGGTCAAAACATTTATTGTCATTTCAGCTCTTTGTGACGGCGTCTTTGTTTTGCAACAATGTAAGCATGGGAATAATCACTACCAAGAATTTAAAAAAAAACAAAAACCCACCTTAACTTGATTTTGTGTGGTTTATTCATTCGCCTGTTTTTGATTAATGTGTGGGTGATGGTAATAGAGGTCTATCAATGTCTAAAACTAAATAGGACACCAGATGTCTATATCATGTGAGGCTGTGCGGCAGGCAAGCTTGGACCCAAATGCAGGCTGTGTGAAACTCAAACAGTTCTATTGCTGGAGGCTCACAAGATACAAAAACTAAAAAAAAAAAACAACAAAATCCCAACCAAGGCTGTACTAAATCAAAATAACAAGCCTGGGAGAAAAAGTGGAAGGAGAAAAAACACTAAACAGGAGAACACAACCACACAACCATGAGCAGAAGAAAATTGAGGGCTTAAATACACACAAGGTAATTGGGAGAGTAGAGACAGCAGGGAACAACGGGTGAACCAAATGAAACTAATAACACAAAGGAAGCAAAACCAAACACAAAGCACAGGGAACACAGGACTGTCAAAATAAAACAGGAAGTGACCGACCATGACGTACATGCAGACTTAACAGAACACGAGGAATAGAATACACAAAAGACAAAGAGACAACCAGGCACCTGAACACAGAGACGCGGGATTCAATATAAATACCAGAAACTAAAAAGACCTAGATAATATTTTTTCCACTGTGCTTGGACTTCTCTGGCTTTTGATAAAACCCTTTCACTTGGTACTGAGGAGCAAGTATCCCACAGCAGGCCTGTATAGGCTCGGACATATATACACTTCACCTTGGAATGAAAAATAAAAAGACTTGTATATATTATAGTAGTAAGACATTTGATTATCAACAGGCAAATTATGTGTAATACCTTACTGGAGAGCTCAGCTCAGAGTGTTGTCACACAGAGGAAACCTTCACCTTTTAGCAGCTCCACTGAGGCCAGCTCCTCTGTGTCACAGCCATCTGGTGAAACTCCAACACAAATGCTAACAAATTTTGCGGGGATCCATTGCGTTTTCATAAATCACGCCAACACTCGAACCACTACCTGAGCCAGCTACGCTTCAGGTGTCACCAGTGATGTCGCTCACCTTGACACACGCTTCACAAAAGACTTCCTGGATTTCTCGACACTCCAAAGCCTCGGCATGGAAGTCCCATCACCAGTACTCACCAGTCTCGTGTTGTGGAATTGCCAGCCTGCAGTCCCCCAACCTCACCTTCCAGCAACAGCAGCTCTCGGACAATCACCTGCCTGCACATTCTTCACCGTGTCTCCACACTTACCTGGGATAACAGCCTTTCCTCCGTCAAACCCCCTCAGCCTTTGCTCTCTGGACCCTTCATTCCTGAATTGCAGTGTATACTTTGCCGACCAACTTCAATTGTACTAATTCTGAGTTTTCTTCCCTTCCAGACTCTTCCTGATTTCCAGTTCCTTTGTTAATCTGCCCGACAAGCCGTCTCACTTTTACTTAGACTGTAAATAAACTCACCTTCACTCGCTACCGTTGTTTTGTCTGCTTTTTGGGTCCAGCGAAATTTTGTAAACCATGAGACAGGTATCCCAGTGCTGACTAAATTTGTTTGGTTTTTCAGTGTGAGTTAGTAGTAATGTACACTCACGTGCATCACTCATCTACATAAAGCTTGCAAATAAAGGTCAATTGGCCAGACTGCCTTTGAGCCATAGTATGAGCCTATGATTTCGCTGCTGTCAAATCTTAAAACTGTTCCTCTCTCTGCTGCTGTCAGCTGCCATTTCAGTTGGAGATTGATGTAACCCTCCACCACCCTGCTCAACTTCAGTTTTCATCAAAACTCTGCTCTCACTGATCTCATCAGCTGTTGCTCCACATCACATCCATCAGGGGCTGCTCTTTATTCCTTCTCCACCCCCAAGGCGTTGAATGCCCCTGTGCAGCTCATCCCCTTAAAATCACTTCATACTAATCAAAGGCTCCTCGTACATTTCTTCAGCTTACAGTGTTTACACATTCAGATAAACTCATTTGATTACTCTGTTTAATATAATAAAAATAATTTATCTTTTACAATAAAATACTAATACACATTAATTATATCGATATACACTATGTAGTTTATACTATGTGGTACTGGCTGCCCTGAACAAGACGGGATGATTAAGAGAAATAAAATGAGAACAGGTTGATGTATAAACGGCGTCACTGAAAGGAATGTGAGCGTTGAGTTGAAGTCCTTAATTTTAGAGCACCGAAGCACCAAAATAAGAAGGAAAACCCAGTGAGTGCTGTGATTAATGCAAAGAGTCGGTGCAGCCACTCAAGACACCTGACTCAAGTATCTTCTTTCATCTTTACGTTGCGGCTGTGCTGAAAATTGATTTTAAAACCTCTCTTTTCCCAACAGTGAATTTAAATATGTCATTATGATTCCTCCGGATTTATTCGGACGGCTACAGATTAAAAATTTGGAACTAAAAATCCATGCTCTGAGAATTCATCTTTGGCTGACAGAGCAGGACGGTATGCGTTTTTGTTTGATGTCTATCAGCTGTTATATTGAAAGGACATCATCACAGCTCATTCCACCTAGCTGCAGTACGTTCATGTTGCCAGAGACACGTTATCAATTGCTGAAGTTGAGCAGACGGACTTTCTCAAAGCAAATATGAGCCAGTTTGTAACTTGTATTGATGGAGCAGCCGTTGCTGTCAGACATGATTTCTTGATTTGGTTTTGAGGAGACGAGTCTGCACAGAGGAAAAATCTTTTTAAAACAAGTCACGAAAATAATATAATATTACTTAATTACACTGTTTTGGATCAATGTTGAAAGGCGCTGGGGAGAATTAATTTACCATTGAAATGCTGTAGGTATGGATGACAATTTGATTCTTTAGTTGTCTAGTTGAAGCGCCCCTGTGCCCTTATGTCCCCGTAATTTATAGTGCAATTTATTCAGGTTTTTCAGGGGGGAAAAAAAACATCACACTGATGATGTAGAGGTCTCAAAAACTCCTGTATCAAATACAACACTCTTGGTGTTGAAGCATTAATTGATTTTTCTCCCCACACATACAGACTTTCAAATAGAGACAGAAACATGCAGGATCAAGGTCTTGTGAACTTGATTCACTACATGTACTGCTACCAGCCAGACACAATAGTCTGATGTTGCTCAACATTGCAAAATAAATGTATGTGAGTCGTGTGTGTAGCCCTAAATGTTGAAACTTTAAACTGCACAACTTTATCTTGCTGGTACTGAGTTGGACCGCCTTTTGCCTTCAGAACTGCATTAATTCTTCATGGCACAGATTCAACAAGGTGCTGCAAACATTCCTCAGAGGTTTTGCTCCATATTGACATGATAGCATCACAGTTGCAGCAGATTTCTTGGCTGCACGTCCATGATGTGAATCTCCCGTTCCACCACATCCCAAAATTGCTCTATTGCATTGAGATCTGGTGACTGTGGAGGGCATTTCCATACAGTCAACTCATTGTAAGGTTCAAGAATCCAGTTTGAGACAATTTCAGCTTTGTGAAATGGAAGATGGATAATTGTTCTCTGATCTAACGAGTCTCAATCAACGATAGCCTTAGTTTCTTGTTCTTAGCAGACAGAAGTGGCACCTGGTGTGGTCTTCTGCTGCTGTGGCCCACCTGCTTCACGTTTCAGTGTGTTGTGCATTAAGAGATGCTCTTCTGAATGGCTCAGTTGTAACGAGTGGTTTTGTTTTTTTTTTAATTACTTTTGCCCTTCTATCAGCTTGAAGCAGTCTGGCCATTCTCCTGTGACCTCTGCCATCAACAAGGCATTTTCTCCCAGAGTGCTGCCGCTCACTGGATGTTTTCCCTTTCTCGGATCATTCTCTGTAAATTCTGGGAGATGGTTGTGCAGGACAATCCCAGTAGATCAGCAGTTTCTGACATACTCAGACTAACCCATCTGGCACAACAGCCATGCCATGCTCAGAGTCACTTAAAATCACCTTTCTTCCCCATTCTGTTCAATTTGAACTTCAGCAGGTCATTTTAACCATGCCTAAATAAATGCACTGAGTTGCTGCCATATGATTAACTGATTAGATATTTGTGTTAGCAAGGAGTTGAACAGGTGTGCTTTATAAAGTGGCTAGTGCTCCACACACTATGTAAAAATCACACTAAAATACATAAACAGCCATTTCTTTAAGTTACAGAGTTAAGAAGTAAGAGATAGCCTGCCACTGTTAACTCCATGTGTGAGTGCAGTGATGCAGATGCAGTCCAGTCTGATCACCTACCTGCTCAAAGTAGAAAACTGGACAAATCATTTGCAGCCTGAAGTGTTATCATACACGCCTCCCGTGTCTCTGTTGTTTACAGAGACACAACAGCTGAATTGGCTGTTGGTAATTGCAGGCTGTGTTTTGACCAGATTTCCAAAAATTAATTTGGTTCCAAGGTGATCATTTCCCAGATGGACTGAATGATTGTTTCGTCAACCTGAATACTGCCTTATAAGTCAGTGCATCATTTGCTTCTTTTCTAGCTGGGTACTGCACAGCACTAAAATAGGTGCTCACATTATGCAAACAGGTAGAGAGAATGTCATCCATGTAAGTCTCTTTTCCTCAAATAACCTAAGGGGTTGTTTTACAAGGGGTGCAAAGAGAGAACATGTGCCCGTGTCTGTGATGTGTGTATCCCCGCTAGCTGCGTATTATCCATTCTGCTGCTGGATTAATGGGGCAATTGATCAACAGTAGACTTGTGCAGAACAGCTGATCACTCACCTACAGCGGGGCAGTGCTGCAACAGCCAGACTGATTACAGACGCATGGCTGGGCCGAGCAGCAGAGGAGCCATCACTGACTCCCTCCTCCTCTGACAGCCTGACACTGATAGGAGAAGGCGCTGCAGTTGGAAGCCCAGCAGAAGCTGGGGATAGGTTCAACAAGGCAGAAACCTAACAGGGATGAAAACCCAGTTGTAAAGCTCAATCACAGAGCCGAGGGCACGCTCCAAGGGAGATAAATGCTCCTCAGCGGCGTCAATGTAATGATGTACACCTGCGGAGGCATTGCAGCTGATCGTATAGATTGAGTTACAGATAAAACAGTTTGTATCAGTGGCGTCTGCTGAAATGGAGAATGACTGATTCCACTAATTGGTATTTAATTGGCACACATGTCCAGCTCTCTTAAAACTGCAAACTGTAATCAGCTTAATCACCTGCCTCTCCCCGAGAATAACAGAAAACAGATTTACAGCTTAGCAAACGGGGCTTACACAGTTGTTTTCTTTTATTACAAATCATGTCTAAAAGCCTGCTCCTCAAAGCCCCCGCCCCTCTTTTTGACAAGCTTATAGGTTAGTGGATGGTGTATGAAAAAATCAGTAAAATAAAAATAAAAAAACAGTACCTTAAAATCAAATAAAACATCTTTAAATCCATGATTTTAGTATTACGGATGACATACACCAAAGTACAATAATTTGTAATGCAGAAGCGGAAAACCGGAAAGCAAGCGGTGACAAGATCAAAATGTTTCATTCTTTCTCATCCTTGCTCAGTGCTGCAGTGTCCTTGAACTGCACTTTCCAGCAATCACTTGTCCATCACCCATAAAATATTATGCTCTCAGAGCTGAATATTGCACTGGGATGGAAGACAGAGAGCCTCAAAATGCACTCCTATAGCACCGGGTTGAGTTTGCTGGAGCATTCAATCAATGCAGGAAATGATCATTTGAACCAGTTTATTATATTCTACTGTAAATGATAGCTTTCACACGGTGCAGGATGGAAGTAGTAGAGCTCTAAGATAATGTAATGTGATGTAACTAGTTCAGAAATGAAAGGGGAGACAGGCTTCGAGTTGCGGACCTCATGGCCTTTTGTCTGGCAGTGCAGCGGAGATGCGTCGTTACCTCTGGTTTATTTTCATGAAGTCTGAGTTTGTTGAAGTAGATGCTGCTAAACAAGGTGAAATTTAGCTCACACAGATCTCTAAGTTTTTGAGTGAGACTCAGCTTACACTTTTCGAGATTGTAGATCCAGACAATGGTGGGTGATGCTTGAGGAGCTCTTAATGGAAATTCACTAAGGGTTTGGAGAATGCAATTTTTTTTTTTCCTGACTCTCCGAAGAGCAAATATCACAGCGGAAAGTGGTGCAGCTAGAATCTTCTGTGCATTGCTTAGAAAGATGAGGAGTAGAAATTTTGCCCGACCAATTTAGGTTGCAGTACTTAATATGTTTTATTTTGTGCGATGTGAAAGGCTAAATGGGCTTACTGCTGGGTTCAGCTCACTGTTCAAGGAAGCGGCAGAGGACACAGCAAAACAGGCTGGATTTTCAAAACATCCAGCAAATTTGAGTCTGTTTTCTGAACCTCTTTTCCTCATTACCCCACGAGCTTTAATAGACCTGCAGAGCTATTGGGGAAGCGCAGTTTATAAGCTGTGTGCACACAGAAGCCAAGCCAAGCAGCGACTCACTATTCAGCTGTTAAAACACACACACCACTGCTTAGATGGAAACCTGTTTCCAAGAAAAGGTTTTCCTGATGTGCTCTCAATACAAACTCCGATGTACTTTATGTTGTGTAATTCAATTAATTCAGACACACGGTATTAAGTTTTCCTCTATTTTGCCTTCCCTGGTTGCAGTGAAGTGCGCGCTACTTGAAAGCACCTTGAGGCTCGTGATGGCGCACCCACAGAGAATTATCAGCTGACAGTTTTTCAGCTTTTGTTGAAACATCCTTTGGCTCGCTGCTCTCTGTGTTAGTGCACGGCACACTGTTCAGCACTCTCATTAACAGCATTTCCAGCCAAAAACGAAGTTGTTTAATGAGGGATAAACCTGCGACTTCCCAGTACAAAACAGCTTAAACCAATAAAGTCAACTGACCAACTTAGCGGAGCATTTAGCAGCGGTACAGATAAAATAGAGGGTACCAAACCATTGCTGTGTGGCCAGAGAGACACATGTAAGTGAATATGCTAATATTGTTCATATGTGCTAGATGTTTAATGAGCTAGCTACTCCTGAACAAACTGGACATTTAAATGTAGAGATTATACTGCTTGAAAGCAGTGCAGGTTACACTGTTTGTTCACTCATATATTATGAGAAAACACATTACCACATAGCTCTTGCATAGTATGTATTATTGTATAATTTATATACTTAAAAGGCCATAGTGTATGACCACATCACACACTGCTGGCTTTTGTGGTCTTTTTTCTGGGGGGGTGGTGGGTGGGGGGTGAAGGGTTACTCTTCCCCAAGTCCCCATGGGTTGTGGATAACGTCAGCAATGCATTTGGTTAAAACTCCTGTAAATGTTATCTGGTAAATTCACTGCAAGATAAAACAGACCTATAGTACTGTGCAAAAGTCTCGAACCACCTCTCAGTTCTTTATATTTTATTTCCAAGCAGCCAGACATTCTTCTAATTTGCTAAAGCAGCAATAGTTCCCCAGGCTTTCTGTACACT
The DNA here is from genome assembly GCA_034780415.1 of Cichlasoma orientale. NCBI lineage: Eukaryota > Metazoa > Chordata > Actinopteri > Cichliformes > Cichlidae > Cichlasoma > Cichlasoma orientale. The sequence goes on along the minus strand of JAVDPK010003033.1, from coordinate 26,394 downwards.
GATTCCTTTTTCATTTATTTTCAGTCAAGTCGTACATGATGTTTCTCAGAGGAATGATGCCACTTATCACCAACCTTTGGATCATTCAAACATAAAAAAGCCCCCCACCTCAAGGGATGAAGCACTGTTGTGTCTACGGATAACAAGTAAAATTTCAAGTAAATTTTAATTGTATCATTAGATACTTTGTTACTAGTAGACTATTACAAAAACACATGATAGATTGCCAAGAGAATGTATCATCAAAATACGGTTTTTGCAAAAACAAGGTCGTTTCCAAAGTGCTATTACCTGGAAACCTGGCATATCTCGGCATAGTGTGCAGTGAGTCTTCCATACTACACTGTATATACTGTATGTATGTTTGTACATTTCAATAAATTGCTGTACTTATTTTCCTAGCAAATTACAAAGTAATGAGGGGCAGCTCAAGACTTTTGCTCATTACTGTACCTGCAATGTAAATGCACACTTCTTTTACCCAGTATTGATGCCATGAACTAATACCCCTCTGTTTTACTTTGTGCATCTCTTAATATTCTTATGTGTAACACGCCTTTGCCAGGCAGCTAAATATTGCTCATCTTTGAAACTGGCCAAAGGTGGCGGCAAACACTCAGTCCTGATTAACTTGGTCCTAACAGGGGTACCAGTTTGTTCAGCTGAGTACAAATTCTAATTCTTAAAATATCGGTGTGACCAGGTCCTAAAACTGCTAGAGAAAATTAGAAGAATGCTACAAAAAAAAAAGATGACATTTCAATAGATACTGAATACTACTTGGTTCTTGGACAGATAATAGCCAAAAAAAAAGAAGAAAAAAAAGGAAACATTGGAAACTGAACCAAAGATTGGCTTTAAGTCTTACATAGCCAAAAAAAAAAACAATCGGGGAAACACATCCACATTTTCCAGAGTTTTCGGTATATAATCCTATGCAAAAGAAAGAACTGTGTGAAACTCTGCTGGAAGAAACTACTGGAATAAAATGATTTGGGGAGTCTGGGTTCGGAGAGAACATATAATGTTGAGGAAGACGGGATTGGATACCGAAAGGCAGATGCCATAAAGAATCTCAGGTATTGATTACCTGAAGTATAAACTGATTTAACAGAGTTAAGCTCAACTCTGAGTGTGCAGTGGGGGGAGATGCAGAAAGAGAGAGAGGCTGGTTAGCAGCTGCTGCATACTATGTGTATCACACTGTGTGTGTAACAGTCCTCTGCTGTGCTGCTTCTCATATAGCATAACTCCCCCCACCATCACCAACACCTCCCCCCCCCCACCCCCATTACATCCCGTTCCAGCCTCAGTAGATACCCTCTGCTCTGTTCACGGTGCAGATCCAGCCCTTCAGTGGACTGTGCTATTTGATCCATGCAGAAGATGATTCACGCTCTGCGATCTGGGAAGTAAGGGCAGTGGAGGAATCCCTTCCTCGTCCACTCCCCTCCACATCCATAATTCAGCATTTGCGCTTTCTTCCTATTCCTCCCCTTTTTTTTTCCGCCTTTCCTCTCCTCTCATTGCCATTGCTGCCGCTAAACGCGTGTTCTCCTGTACACCATCCACAAGCTGAAGTATCAGTCATCTGTAAACTGCCCATCTGGAACTCAAGCTGCACAGGTAAGGTGAGAGCAAAACAAAGCGCTTTGCCTTTATAAGCTTCAGAGTTTGTGGTGTGTGAAATGTATGCTGGCTGCATGCATCTTTCAAAGTCTTGTGGATGAGTCGCTTCCAAATTTATTGTATAATTTAGATTTAATAGCAATTAAATTTTTTTTTCCAGAAAGGACTTAGTGACACTGTTGCTATGGTAGCTAAGTAAAGCAGCCAAAAGCTAACTATGTAATGCCTTTGACACATCAGGGGATACATTAGACATTTCTGGAGCATTACTTGTTGGCATACAATAAAGTTTAATGTCCCCTTGCAAGTTACTAATCCCAGACTCCACCCCAGATAAATACACACAAACACCGTTCAGACAGGCAGCTCTACCTTTATCCGCTCATAAAGAGAAACAGTGAATATGTGAGTTCAGTCACTGAACTCTTGGTGGAGCTCAAAGGAAACTGGACTGTGTTGCTTTGCCAAACAGAAGCATACTTACTTACTGGCTGAAACCCCACTCTTTTCTATTTTATGGTACATCCTGCTTCTCTGTGATTTGGCACATATCCCCCTGTTGATCAGGACTGTGGATAAATGCATCAGAGTTTCTACCTCTAAAATGTAATTTTTGTATAAATGTGTTGAAATGTGCTGCTGAAGATGCTTAGTTACTTAATGTCCTTCTTTTTAGCCGTTTTCCTCCACGAAGGGTTTAAGGGGGAAAGATTAAAAGCACAGATTTTGATGAAGTAACAGCTGTTCTCCATGGCAGATTGTTTTAGTGCATTTTTCTCTTTTTCTATTACACACACACACACACACACACACACACACAAACACACACACACGGAGCAAAATGTGGCGAGAGGTTGATATGCAACCCCAGCCCGAGGGAAGGGAATTGATTTGATACTCTGTGGCATAGCTTTAAGTTGATTTCATGTTGACTCTCTGTTTTATAATGCAGCCGGTGTAAGACAAGCTGCTAGAAAGAGCAAAAGGGAAAACGAAGACAGACAAAGAATGTGTAACATCTCAGTGAGGCTGGCTGTTGATGTGCTCCTACATGAGAAAGTATTGAGGTGCACTGGAGCTGAAGTCTGATGTAAGATTGTCAACACAGCTGGATTTCAAACAGGCTGGCTCAGAGTGGGATGCTGTTGAGATTGTTTCAATCGAGTAAGACAACACCCAAACAGTGATGTTTACCGAGCAAAACAAGCCATGAAAAAGCAGATTTTTACCACTTGTTCGCTGTAATTGATCGGGCGCCTTTCTCGTGTTAGTTTAACGTGATCAAACACATTCATTTTATTGTTTTTGCGCCATTTGCTGTTTCAAGGCTCAGTGTGCCTTACACTGTAACACACTGCTGGCTAACAGCATTGTTAATAAAAGCAGATGTTCTCATGCTTTTTGATGGTGCATATGAAAGTGACACAAGCAGCATAGTGGTTAAAAAAATCCAGTGCTTTGTGCAATCAAATAATGTGTGAATGAAATAAAAAGGCAAATGAGTTTGTTAAATTGTAACAAATTGTAACATAAAGCTTTCTTTTGTCAGAGTAGTTAAAAAATTGAAAACAGCATCATCGGATTTTTATCACATCAGTTGTATTTGCATTAATTTGGTGTGTTGGTGAATCAACACACCAACACACACCTAATTGTTCTACTTTGAGTTCTGTGGATCTCCGCAAATCATTGCATTGACTACGAGAGATTGTGATCAACCTGGTGCCGGTTCATTTCTGGGTTTTGTTTGTTTGCTTGTTTGTTTGTGTTTGTCCTTGGATAAAACCAATCCAGTGGAGACTGGATACAATATCAAATTGCCCATATGTGTGAATGTGAGTGTGAATGGTTGTCTGTCTCTCTGTGTTAGACCTGCGACAGACTGGCGACCTGCCCAGGTTGTCCCCTGCCTCTCGGCCTGTGGCAGCTGGGATAGGCTCCTCCCCCCCAGCCCCTAACTCCCACCCCTCCAGAGCCCTGAACTGGATAAGCGGAAGAAAATAGATGGATGGATAAATGTATCTTCATGTTGAGTAAACAAAACTTGGATCTGAGACAGTTTTCATGAAACTGTATGGAAAAAAAAAAAAACGACAACAACAGCAGGACAGTCAAAGGCAACCCAAACACCAGCAGTGTGATTAAAATTAGAGTACGCTCTGTAAGTTAGATTTTTCTAATTAATGACTTCTTATGTCAACAATGTATCATTTTTGAACCTATGACCTCACCCTATGACAGCTGGGATAGGCTCCAGCCCTCCTGCAACCATGAAAAGGAAGATGGATGGATGGATGGATGGACAGATGGATGGATGGATGGATATTTTTCATCTATCTGCATTGCTTGCTCATTAGTCTTAGTCTCAGGCTGAACTATGCAGCCCTCAATCAATTCATCAGTCAATTTAGATTTTGCCATGCAAGCAAAGAAATCGTGGCTATGACAAACTCCAGCCTGCTCCCTGGGTCAGGTTATCCACTCAGCTGTCAGCATGCTCACCTCCATATTTTTTCCTGCTCTTAGTGAACACGGCGCCATTGAACTTTTGATGGTCATATTTAGGTTTTCTTGATAAAAAAAAAAGAAAAAGAAGCTCACAGTGACTGAAGACACTTTTACAAATTTGTGTATTTACATTTATCCAAAAATAGCCTCAGGCTTAGCAGGTCATTTCAATATAAGTGAAAAAAGAGGGCTCTAAATTTAAGCCAGATCAGTCGCTTATGGATCGTCACGGTTCTGTTTAGTGAAGTGTATGAGGACGATGTACAGAACAAATACGCGTTATTGTCAGAAAACATGAACTGCTTTACTTAATCAGGCATTTACAATTATAAAATTTTGACAATGCGCAATTGTGTACAGCCCAGCAGAGGTTCGGGAAATTTCATTATGTGAATGAAATCACGAAACACAAAGGCTGAGGCATAATTCATTAATAATGAACATAATGCTCCTCTTGTTTGAATAGGGCTATTAGCAACGGATGGTCTGCATCTGGGTTTCAGAGCTAACAGGATTTCATTGTTGCACTTTCCATATAGCTGTTGATTAAAAATGCCTCCAGCAGATAGGTGGAATTACCCAGCTGCTACCTGATACTGGAATACAATAAGTATAATGGTGCCAATGCTAAATTACTTTCATGCCACAGACTGAACTCTGCTTGACATGAAACTTTAAATGAGAGCAAGAATTTCACACTTCTCAAATAGCTTGAAATACAGGGTCAAAAATCCTTCCAATTTTAAAGCTGTAACATATTTTTTTTCCCTCTTAGATTTTTATATTGCTTGCTTAAAAATAAACATTATCTCTCAGCAATGCAGTAGCTAAATTTAGTCGGCAGTGGAGGCCACATTGATGTTTATCTTCTTTATACAATCATAAAGCTTTGCCTTCTTTGTCTCTCTTCAGTCTGCACACAATAGATTTCCTTCAGATGGAAAAGCTGCCAAAATGTCTTTCTACTGACATGTCAAACTGCATTAAGAAGAAACACAAACCTTTATTCTAACCCCTGGCTGACATCTGCTTCACTCACTTTTAAAAAAAAATGATTTCTACAGGTCTCTTAGAAAACAGAAGTCAGAAGCATCAAGAAAATGAATCTCCAAGTGGCTGTACTTTCAGAAGCCTGGTGTTAAAGGCAAACAGATGATTGATCACTGTCTTGCTTTAAGAGTGAGGGACTCATGAGTAAGAGTGGGAACTCCACTTCCTATGAGCACTATATAAAAGAACATTTCCTTTATTTGCATTTTGCCAATTAAAAAAGAACCACGTTTCAGTATTTTAAGTAACACCTTTTATGTTTTAAGTAATGGAGGTGAGAAGGCGAGATACAGTGAAGAGAGAAAGGCAATTTATTAAAGCCAGAAATATGGGGGAAAAAATGAAAAGAACAAAGTTAGGAAAGTGAGCAGCTTTGTAATTGTTTTCTACCTTTGAGGTTTTGCTCACTTTAAGAGCATTTTTTTCTTAAAAAAAAATGTGTCCCTGGGGAGCAACATGGCTCCCAATTCTCCATGTGTGTCTAGGGAAGTGCCCTTTAAAAGATTACTTTGATGGCATTTCTTCATCATTAGTCAGCTGGAAGTGAAAAGATAGAAAAGCTGTTTGTGAGGGGGTGTAACAAAGCGACAGCAGTTCCAGGCAAATCCGAGATGCTTCCTCTAGTTTGAAAACACCTTCACCAGCTGAGCCTCTCTGATTCATACATCTGTTTGTCTCTATTTTAGAAGTTAGGATCATCTGCTTAGCAGTGACAGCAATGGTATTTATTTGGTTTTATAACAAACTTTTCACATTTAGGATTCGCAGCGTTGACTTATGAGCGGCTTTTCGATGAAATTCGCCTCATTTTTCAGCTGGATGTTGGCTCCTTTTTGTTCCATTGTCAGGATGATCCCACACCGCTTCAATAATGTTGAGGTCTTGGGCTCTGAGGAGGCCAATCCATGATTGATGCTGCACTGGCAGTGTGTTTGGGATCATTGTGGTGGTGAAAAATGAAGCCAATAATGATCAAACATTTTCTAGACTGTATTGCGTGGTGGATTAAAATCTGATGGTACTTTCCTGCATTTATAATTCCATCAATTTTGACAAAATCCCCAACGCTGGCTGAAATCCAGCCCCAAACATGGGGCTGTCATGGCTGGTGGACTTTAAAGTGGCAGGACTCTGAGGTAAAGTTAACAGTGTTTATTCACAGTGCTCTTGGGAAAAAAACAGAATTTGCAACAGTCATCCAACAGTGCATTAATCAGCTCTCAGGTCCAAACTAGGTAGCCGTGAAACCGCTCCGAGATCTCTTCACTCCAGGGAACCTGGGTGCAGATACGGGGTCAGGTTAGTAATGCAGCACAGTGAGCAGAGCAAAGGCAACAATGACTAGAGCGCCAGCAGCACTAACTGTTAACAATCCAGCAAAGACTAACAGCAGCCTGCCAGCTTAAGTATTGATCTTGACAAGATCAGAAACAGGTGAGTCTCATCACTTCCTGGTGAGTAGAATGATCAGACCAGACATGCTCACCATGCACCAGACATGGAGAGAGAGAGGGAGAGAGAACAACAGGCAGGAACACCCAGGAGGACCAGGGAACCATGACAGACAGAGCCTCCACCATGTTTTACAGATGGTTGAGGAAGCTCACTGTTGAACCTCTCTCCTGACCTGCTTCATACATCTTGATGATGATTTGAACCAAAGAGTTCAAGACCTGTTGCCACTGATTATCAGTCCAGCTCTTGTATAATTTTGCATAACTCAGCCTTTTCTCCGTGTTTTCCTTCTGGAAAACCATCTGACCACTTGGCTAGTTTCCTCAACTTTTTAAGGAAACCATGCACAGCGTGCTGAAAGTATGCTAGTTTGTGGCTCTTTGGGAATCAGTCTGTTGGTGGCCGTGAAAATGTATCATATTTGACATTTTTGTAGAGTCAGCAAAAGAAATTGGAACAAACAGTGTTTTTTTTTTTGTTTTTTTTGTTTTTTTGCGACAGATAAAAGACAACCAAAGTCCAAAAAAAAAAAAAACTTTTAAAGACCTCCAGAAAGTCTAATGAACCACTGCTTAAGACCACTTTAAAAAAAAAATTACAAAAAAGTCTGACTCCCTGAAAGGAAAATTTAAGTTAAAGAGGGGTGGCTCAAGACTTTTGCATTGTACTCTAGAAATGTATCTTTTTTAAGAGCTACAAGCGCGCTGGGAATACTCGGATTGGTGTCCCCTGATAGACTACTTGGTTATAAATAGGAAGTAATGTGTTTTGGGTTAAAACACACCCTTTCACAATAATAGCCTTCCACAAAATGCTAAGATGCATTAATATGTGACTCGCAAGACCCCCAACCAACCTTCTGCATGCGATGAGGAAGTCCCACTTGTAATACAGGCTGTAACCTGTTTGGTCTCAATTCATTGATCCCGACTGATTCATTTCACAAGGGGCATCTCTTAGAATGTATTTACTTTGATCAATGGGACCACTGGGTAAATACAAATGTCGGCTATCTTTTGTCTGTTTCAACTAGTCCATACTGATCACCTTGTATGTTCTGGAGGTGATAATATATTGCAAAGATACTGATCACCAAGGCACAGAAGAAAAGCCTTCCTTTCTTTCTTTTTGAAAAGAAAAATATTCTCTTACAAATTTCAGAGAAAGCTAGAATGCAATAAGCAATAGTTAGAGTGGAAGATCAAAATTACAGTTCAATGCCTCAAGAGGCAGAAATACCTTCATGTGGCCAGAGAAGCTGTTTTCCAAAGGTCCAGTTTTTCCACAGCTAATCTATCTATCTTATTTATACAGTGCCAGATCAAAACAAACAATCAAACAAATATACAAATTGTATATATGTATGTATATGTGGCCTGAGGGCCCAACGTCCTGGCCGGTGCTTTTCACATGTGACAGCTGATTCATCCTGAACACATGCGGCAGACATAAAACAGTTTGGAGAATCCACGGAGAACGTTACACTGCCTGTAACATTGTTCTGCATGAACGGTTTGGTGGTGGGTCAGTGATGGCCTGGGAAGGCATATCCATGCAGGGACACACAGACAAGCTAGGCAACGGCACCCTGACTGCCATCAGGTATCGGGATGAAATTCTTGGACCCATTTTAAAACCCTATGCTGGTGCAGTGAGTCCTGGGTTCCTGTGGTCCACAGCAATGCCCAGCCTCATGTGGCAAGCATGCAGGCAGTTCCTGGAGGATGAAGGAATTGACTGGCCCCCATATTTGCATGACCTAAATCCAATAGAACACCCCTGGGACATTATATTTTGGTCCGTCACACCCCACTAGGTTGCACCTCAGACTGTCCAGGAGCTCAGTAACGCCGTGGTCCAGATATCAGAGGAGATCCCCCAGGACACCATCCATTCAGCCCTCTATAGGCTGATAATTTTCATTTACAACAAATGATGTGCAATCCTTTCATTCCTAATATATTATCCAGTCCATATCAGTATAGATATCCATCGTGATTTTTTCTGGTGCATTTTCACAGCATTCCTTTAATTTTTTTAGCAGCGTGTATGGGACAAATGTTGTTTTGAATGTGTCAACATAATAGGATGACAATATATTTGATCCAAGCCAGTTTATGTAATTAACATCACTCTCTCCATCACACACACACACACACACACACGCACATATACACATAAAAACAAACAAGACAAAACAAAAAACATTCAAACTTTGACAGATTGGGCGCATCCATAAACACATGCGCCGCAAAGTTGTGTTCTGTTTTTGCAGTATCTAAGTGACTGCTTCAATTCACTGTGGGAATTCCACTCAAGCTGACAGTTTTAACATGAACTTGGGTTTCAAAGCCCAATATCATACTTTTCAATGATCCAACTCTTCAAGGATTTCATGAAAGATTTCTTTATTATTGTTGCACGAGGATGAAGAAGGTTTGTATACGGTATACGGTAGCCTTCCCTAAAATACTTAAATTATTACCTTATCAAATAAAACTGGCATGAACTAAAAAAAAAAAAAAACTCATTTCAGATCCAACTTTTAGGAAATCTGAAAAATAGCTCAAATTTATTTACATTGCAAAAATTCCCAACAGAAGTTGCCTCACGGTGCTTGATACTGTAAGGTAAAGACCCTCCAGTACTGGAAAAACCCCAACAATCAAACGACCTCTTTGAACAAGTAGTTTCCGATAGCGGGAAGGAAAAAAATTCCCTTTTAACAGGAAGAAACGTCCGGCACAACCAGGTTCAGGGAGGGGCAGCCATCTGCCGCGAACAGCTGGAAAGTGAGGGGAAAGAGAAGATGAAGGAGTGCATAGATAACTGGGACAAAACACAGACTATGAGAGAAATTTAATGACATCCCACCTTTTCACTCACGCTTGACATAATGAGTGAAATGAAGAAGGAACATTCAGTGCATCATGGGAAATCCTCCAGAAGCCTGAGCCTATAGCAGCTTTACTAAGGGAGGGTTCAGGATGAGCTGATTCAGCCCTGCCTATAAACTTTATCAAAATAGAAAGTTTCAATCCTTATCTTAAAAGAAGAGAGTGCCTGTTTCCGAGAATCCAATCTGGGAGCTGGTTCCACAGGAGAACGAGTGCGGTGTGGGAGTGAAGTGCGTTATTGGGATGACGTGGCTCTATGAGATCTTTAAGATATGATGGGGCTTGGTTAGACCTTGTATGTGAGGAGAAAGATATTAAATTCAATTCTGGATTTAACAGGGAGCCAATGAAAAGAACCTAATGTGGGAGAAATATGGGACATATGTGAGACTGCAGAATGCAAAATTGTCTCTGGTAAACCCACACACTGAAAAGTGCATGAATATGCAATCAAATGCACCAAAAAGCTGAAGAGGTTGAGTGTATCATATTTAACCTTACCTCAGAGACATAAAAGCTTCCACGATGGAGCTGAGATGATTTTACGTTCATCCCTGGCATCTCAAATGCTGCGCTGACAAGATGACGTCCAAGTCCAAATTAGTCGTAAATCTAATAACTACTTTTATGACTTATTTTCCCCACGTGAGAAAAGTCATTATCCAGTATCAGCACGGTGTGTTAGCAATATTCTCAACAGTAGCAATGAAGCTGTTACTGTGTGTATGAGGTCATAGACTGTTGACAGCATCTATGTTTGTCAGTCTTTGTTTAAGGATTGACCCACGGGGGTAATCGACAAACCTCGTTCTGGTTCCAAAATGTGACAGCGTGTGTAACAAACAACAAATAGCATTAGTTACATTATGCCTGTGACCTCATTTTATCATAACCTGGCCTCGGCGGAGCCAATTCCCAAAAGATGCCATGCGATGACAACATTTAGGAACATGAAAACTGAAAGGCCGCCTTAATCAAAGTGCAAAGAAAACGTCTAATTTTGACAAATCACTTTGTCTCGTCTTAAACGTTACTCAACAAGGAGTGAATGCCACTTGCTTCCAAGGCAGTTTAACTTGTGTAAAGAGCTCTTGCAGATCGATTTTGGCTCTTGAAACTAGATGAGCGGCCTGCCTTGTTTCAAGTTATTGACATAAAAAAACAAATCATTGCATTGTTAAAGTAGTAAAACTGATTTCGCTCAAGAACAGACTTTTTTCTTACTGCGGTTGAGTGATTTGCTTTAATTTCCATTGCTTCGAGGATCTACGGGCACTCCTACTGCTGAGAAGATTCTATAAGCCAAATTGCATTCGAAAAAAAGTCAAAAGGTAAATATCCATAGCTCTACTCTTAACTCATTCAGTTCAACAGAAAAGAAATCCCCAAACAGATTTACCATAAGAGGTAGATAAAATGCTAGAAATATCTCCTGACAGCTGAAAGATAACCTCACATATAATCAATATGCTAAGCCTCTTAGCAAGATCTATTAACATAGAGCATTAAATTAGCTGCTATTGTCAGTTTCTGAACAATGCTAAGGTGCTAGGAAAGCTGTGATATTTATATAGCCAGTTTTTAAGACGTCGTTATTTAATTTTGACAGCCGCCAGTCAGGTATTTCATAGGACTGTGGCACAAATGGCCTTGAGTAGGTGAGAGAGGTGAGGATTGCATATTCCAGTGTGGAGGTACAGTCTTTAGCCATGACCTATTCTTTTTGGCCAATGGGAAAGAGAAGTATGCCAGCATGATTAATGGTCATGATTACCTACTCAGAAAATGTGGTTTTCTGGCCCAGCAGCTTCACTTTTATGACTTAAACCTGGGGCAAGATGTTTCATCATGCAGGCAAAGCTGCACAAAGCACAAAGACTGCACAGATGATGTGTGCTGATGACCAATCGTATCACTGATAAATTGTTTACGCTCATATGTTTGGCCTGAAAGGTAAAGACTCCTGCGGATTCATACGTATACATTTAGGGTGACGTTCACCTAGATCAGCCTCAAGAGTTTGCGCCCAGTGGGATGCTACTTTTTCAGTCTTGCTGCGCGTGCTTGTGGGTTTAACATAGAGAACAAAAACGGACTAATTCAATTACAGATTGTACTGAGCGGGAAAGTGCTTTGTGGTTTAAACACTTCTAAAATTTCCATCAATACATGAATCTCCATTGGCTGCTTCACATCATGGAGAAACTGCTGACCCAAAAAAAGTGAGCCAGGAGGGATTCACTGATGAAACCAAAAGACAGTCTGCATTTACCAACTCTGTCGTGCTTTTGTGCATCCATTCAGGCATTCCGACCTGCGCATATGCCGGAGCTTGTTTGTGTTTGTCCTTGTTTCTGCAGCACTTGTGTGCTAAGGAGATCCCAGATGATGCTCCCAAATCATTAACCTAAAGATAATTTGTGTTACAAATATCACAGTGGCCCTCATTACAACTCAGCACTACTCCACCTCCACCAAATGATTCTCCATCGTGTCACTAAGCCTCAAAGGTTAGCCCCTCTAAAAGGTTACAGCTCCATGTGGCATTTCCCTTGATGATTTATTTGGCCCTTTTTTGATAAATATCAACTAGGTTGTTGTTGCCATTTGGACTTACTTGCTCATTAAGCCATAAGAAGAGAGTATATCCTATATTAAGTGAACTGTTGAGGAGGAAAGCAGACCTATGATTAATCTGCCATATAAATGAGCATGGATCTTGACGGGAGCATCAAGCCTTTACGTATGCCGTCGATCAACTTCTACCAAAACGCTTTAACAGCACAGATCATGGTAAACTGCAGCTGACATAACTATTAAAGTTACATTAATTAGGACTGATAACAGAAGCATCAAGTGAAGAACATGTTAAGCAGTCTAATAACCTTCCATTTGCTTTTTTGGGCGCTTTAGAACAAAATTTCTTGTGGCTCTTGCACCGCCATCCATCAGCTGAAAATATGAGAACTGCTGAGGTCACTCCAACTGTACAGTCTGAGATTTTTGAAAGTGAGAAAAGCTCAGTTCTTGGTGCAGTAGTGGCTGCCTCGCTGGTAATGATCAACAGCCTTACCTGGAGATATATCGCAGTCATTTTTTGTGTTAGGGAACCTTAAAATCTTTGTCTTAGAAGCTTAAAAACTTTTGACTCCCTGTCATATTGTCCACTTGAAAATAACATGAATCTGCAGCTCATCTGGAGTACCTGACTATTTAAAGTAAAAAAATAATCATATATACATACATATTTTGTCTTAATGTCCCAAAAAAGGACAAAACTGAATATGCACATAAGGAACAGAGTTTATTGTACTGACATTAAATTAATATAAGGCCTTGCTGTGGATTTAGTTAGTTTGTCAGTGAGTAGATGATATACACTAGAATTATTAGAAGTATAGACTTCATTTTGTAAATGCCTCATGAACCATACAAGCAGCATTTTTCAGCATCAGATGGATTCTTCAAACCACACAGTACACATAAGGTGCTGCTACCGGGACACAGAGGAATAAAATGTGTCACTTCTGTGCTACCCATTTCTGTGCAGACTCAGTCATTTCTTTAATGATTGGCAGCTCATGTACTGCTGCCAGGATTCCCACTGCAACAGCTCAGCATTAGCTTTATGTGTTGCAGAGCCACCGGGGCACTCGGGAAGTTTGTTGCCACTATGCATTCGGTGTGTAGCTCCATACTGTGGTCTCACCCTTTTCCTGTGCCAAAGTTTCGCTGTAGCCTGCTGTTATTTCCTTGAAATGTCTCACTGCTTTGAGCAAAAAAATATTCTAACAGTGCCCCTCTGCTGAATGGCTCAGACAGGGAGGGGTGTTTAGACTGAAGATTAAAAAGATAAGGGTTTCCTGCCTTAAATCCTTGCACTGGGAGAGGTGAATCATATGCTTTTGTGCAAAGAACATGTCTCCAGGCACTGCAGTGGAACTGCTCTGTGGCCTCCAGCATTGTTGAAATGTGTGATTTTACTAAAGGGCTGAGAAGCAAAGTGTATATGTTAAAGTGAAACAGGATAATTCTTTAGAACAAGAATGCATGCTCAGCAAACCTTCCCCAGATTAATAAATATTATTGTGCTGGGGTGTTTAATTCTTTGCTCATTTTCATGCTCGATTCAGTCGCTGATCCTCTGAGTAACGCTGGTGGCTTTTTTTTTTTGGTGAAGCTGATTAAACCTGCAAAACAAAAGTGTAGGTGAAATCAAAGCTAGGCTTAAATTCATATCCACACCAGTCAGAGTTACTGTAGCAGTGTTTCAAATCATGCAAAGCTTTATTGCTCTTGTAAAAAAAAAAAATCATTATGCAGTCTCAGCATGACAAAGTAGAAACAATATAGATAAACAATCACTAAAAAACAGAAACTGCTGACTGAACAGAAATTTGTGTTAGACAATTAGCACTTTGTCAAATGTGTTACACTACAGTTATTTTCATGAGTAAATATTTTAAAAAAATAAACAAGAAGCTTTATTCACTACATAAAGCATGCAATATATAAATAATTTCATATAACTGCTGTTAACTTAATTTGTCCCTTTAGTGTGGCATGCATGCATAAATTGTCTCTCCTTTGTATTCATTTCTGACCCACTCTCTCACACAGTGATTAAAGCATACCCCATGCACCACTGATTTCTACATAAAAGCACATTTGAACGCATTGTTTGCTGAACATATGTAGTGGGGAGTTCGCTGATGCAGAAAAAAAAATGTGTTGATGTTGCTTTAATGTAAAGGAACTCCCAGTCTGTCTGTCCCACAGCATGTTTGTTTAAACCACATTACATGGCCTGTTAAATCAGAGCCTGTTACTTTAATCTCATCCTCTGCCTCTTTAATCCCACCGTAGCGCGATCATATCACCATTAAGGTGTGTTTGGGGAAACATATTTATTATATACAATCCATACATCAAAGTATTTTAATTCCTCATAAATATTTTTTTAGGATACCCTGTTGATGTGATGTACTGACCACAGCATGCTGCATACTGTTGGGCACCAGTGGATAAGAAATGTGAGTATGTAAGGAACTGAGGCAAAATATCATCCAAGTCATATTCTTTCTTTATCGCCTATCTTGTCCAAAATGTATTTGCATATTTTCTCAACTTATTGAGAGGCATAGTACACCAAGGACAGACTGCACTTATAGCACAATGCATTCCCAAATGAACACGCTCCAATGAGAACCTATGGGTTTACTTTAATTTGGAATATATAGTTTGCTGCACCTGTCTGTGGGAAGAAATGAGAACAGCTAACATGAAATGCATAAAAGTGGCATCTAATGGAGTCCAGTCTACAGCAGAGTCCTAATGAGGGCCACTGCACCGTTTGTAACAGGAATTATCCTTAGGTTAATTATTGGGGGGGAGCTGTCACTGGGGAGTTCCTTAACACACAAGCGCTGCAAAAGCAAACACAAATGGAAGCACAAGCTTTTTCCATATGCCTGCATGGATACTCAAAAGCAGAGACACTGCGTGAAGCATTTAGTAAATGCGAAGTACGTATCAGAGTGTCTTGTGGTTTCATCAATGAATCCCTCCAGGCTCACTTGGATTATTTGTTCAGCAGCTTCTCTGTGATATGAAGCAGGCAATCAAGATTCTGATCATGTACTGATGGAGATTTTAGAAGTGTTTTAACCTCAGAGCGCTTTCCTGTTCAGTACAATCTGTAATTGAATTAGACTGTTTTGTTCTGCTATGAACCCACAAGCACACAGCAAGATTGAAATTAAGCATCAAACTGGCTACAAACTCTTAATATAAATATAGATAAATGTCAATATACATATATGTATATGTACATACACAGATACATAAATAAATAAATTACCCACTCACCCTGTGGCCGATCTTTGTCCTTGACGCTTGGGTCGTCTACCAGAGGGTCTTGTGCAGAATCTTAGCTGTTCCTCGGATTGCGCTCTTCTGGACAGAGACCTCAGATGCCATTCCTGGAATCTTCTGGAGCCACTCTTCCAGTTTGGAGGTTACTACCCCGAGTGTGAGCTTTTCTAGCTCTTCTCTCAGCCCTTGTTATTTCTTGAGCTTCTCATGTTCCTTCTTCCTATCACTCAGTATTGCAAATCTATCACTACGGCTTTCTTCCTCATTCAGCCTCGATTGATCTTGTGCTTAGAGCTTGTTCCTGTGCTGCCATGATTAGTTCCTCTGTGCTGTCTTTAAGTCCAGCTTTGTCCAGCCATTGGTAGGATTTCTCGATACCAGCCACTTCTTTTATCTGCCAGTGGTACATGCCGTGGAGGGGCCGGTCCTTCCATGATGGTTCCTGTTCTTGCTCCTCTTCTTTCTTGGGGTTCCACTGCCTAAGTTATTCACTAAGCACATGATCAATTGTGGTCATCTTCCTGATGTACTCAGTCTCAGGGTGCTGGATTTGGGGTAAAACCCTCCATTCATGGTAAGGAGCTTTCTTGTCTTAATGTCAGTGGCTTCTATCTCCTCCCTTGGCCAGCTTGTTATCCCAGCAGGGTATCTGATGACTGGCAGGACGTAGGTGTTGATTGCCCGGATCTTGTTCTTTCCATTCAGCTGACTCCTTAGGACATGCCTTACTCTCTGGAGGTAATTGGTGGTTGCACCTTTCCTCTTCATAGTTCCCATTTGCCTGTGGGATTCCAAGGTACTAGTAGCTGTCCTCAATATCTGCAATGTTGCCTTCTGGTAGTGCAATCCCCTCAGATCTGGTCTTCTTGTTACCAGCCAACTAATCGTCTCCAGTCAGAAAGACATTCCGATGCTGCTGCTGTAGATTCTAGTGGAGTGGATCAATGAATCAATGTCTCGTTCACTCCTGGCATACAGCTTAAAGTCATCCATGTACAGGAGGTGACTGATGGTTGCTCCATTCCGTAGCTGGTATCCGTAGCAGTGGGGACATACCATCTCCTTGGTAAATCCCGCACTTAATGGTGACTTGTGCAATTGGCTTGAAGCTGGCCTCTCTCATTGTTCTCCACATTCCCACCGAATTCCTAATGAAGGCTCTTAGGATCCTCTTGATACAGTTCTAGGCATTCCAGGATCTATGTGTGAGGCATTGAGTCATAGGCTTTCTTGAAATCAATCCAGGCGGTGCACAGGTTGGTCTTACAGTCTCCAGTGACTGCTCTATCTACCAGTAGCGGTTGTTTTGCACAGATTGTTCTCATATTGCTCTCCTGCCACTGAGAGCAGACCTTGGATGATTCAGTGGGGAACATCTGGTTTATTCTTCTGGCTTCTAAATCTCTGGTATACCTCTTCAAGTGGTTAGCCAAGGCCGTGGGGATTTGCTTGGCAGTCTCTAAGGCCCCAGGTATGGATAGCTTGTTGTACTTCTTAGGCACCCCTTTCAACATTACACCTTTCTGCAGTTTTGATAGTTGGCTAACTTCCCTAAGTGCTTCCTTGATCTCTTGAGCCTCTCGTCTTCCATGGAGGGTACCGCTCCTTGTGGCTGTCATTTATCTTATAGCTAAGCATCTTGAGGATCACTGTTGCTGTTGTACAGATCAGCTAATTGGTTTAAGTGATGGTCGCAAAAGAGATTGTCCATAGTGCTGCATTCACATTTTCTAGTAGACTTTCAGAGGACACTTCACAGAGACTTGGTCATCGGCCATGGAGGGTCCAGGTTTCCAGCTTAGCCATGATCTTCTCTTTTGGGTCAGCTTCTCTGGCATTCAACGTATCAGTTGTTCTTGGGGCTTGGTACACACTCTCGGAGTGTAGGGATGATATCTCCCCCCTGATGTGCTGGCTCCCCCTTGTTATAGCATTTCCAGAAGTCTTTGCCTTTCAGTGCAAACATTCTATCACTGATATTTTTGACACTTTTTTTAACCTCTCAACTACAATTTGCATTGCTTTTATTTATTTATTTATTTTCTCCCATACAAAGCCCAACAACATACAGTAAAACCCATCTGGCATTTGTACTGTATCCAGCACTCAACGTGGACACTACTCAAGTCTTGTTTCCTCTGTTTCTGTCCACAGTTATGAAACACTGAAAACCAAGTTTCTCTGTGTATCCACCCATGGTGCTGAAACACTCGCTCGCTTCACTGTGCCTCTGCCCAAGGTGCTGAAAGAGTTGAACAGTCTTTTCATTTGTCTCTATCCATGGTTCTGAAATGTGAGAGTTCAGTCTCTTTGCTTATGCACATTTAAAATGAAAAATTAGATGAATCTCATAATTCCAGAAAAAAAAAGAAAAGCTAGCAACTAAGTGTATATTAAAAGAGCATATACTGTATTTGTTGGTTCTAATTTACTGACCGTTTAGGAAATCCATTTAGGACATGAAGTAAACAGAAAAAGATTTCCTGCTTTTCAGATCTTGATACCAATCTAATAATTCTCGCTGCTGTAAGAAAATTGCTGCTGTGCATGGGGCATCCTATGCAGCCATGTGGGATTTTGAAGAAAATGTGTAAGTTCCACATGCCTCCAGGAAATCAGTCATAGGAAAAGAAAAGAAAAAAAAGACTTGATGTGTTTGGCAGCCTGTGCACTTCTTTTGGGAAAAAGCATACCAACATTGACTACTTACTGATCAAAGAGTCACCGAAACTACTGATGTATGACAGCAAACATTGCTGTCAGGGAATGATGTGGAACCTTTGTTGGTCACAATTTAATAATTATGGATGTCAGCTGACAGAAAAGTCTCTCTTTTATGACAGATATATGACAGAGGAAACATATTGGCTTGTACTGGGAATTACACCAGTCAGAAAAAAAATTAAACCAGCTGCCTAAGTGTGTACTGGTGCTCTACTCTGACCCTTTGGGCTTGAACATGGGGCATCTGGAGATGTCCCATGGTGTCTGGCAAAAACACTTTTGAAGCAGATCCTTTGGGTCCTGTGAGTTGTAGGGAGGGGCTTCCATGGATTTGGTTTGTTTTGGTAAATTCCCTAGTGGATTGAGATTTGTAGAATTCAGAGGCTGTGCCAGTACCTTGGGCTCTATGTCATGTTCCTTAAGCTGCTAATGAGCTGTTGTTGTGGTGTGGGTCTATTGTCCTGCTGGGGGAGGGCTCTATCATCATGAAGCGCTGTTATGAGGAGGGGTACTTGTTCTAGAACAATGTTTAGATGGGTGGTACAAGCTGAAAGAATATCACACAGAACTGCATTGTAACACAATTAAATGTTGTTCACCTAACCTGTAAATGGTTTATAGCAGATTGTGGATTATGTGCCACATACATTGATGGTATGGATGAATATCAACATACTCTGAGTGCATATTTGCGTGATTTTCAACAGGAATTTCTCATATATTATACACAGGACATGCAGAAAAAAGTGGTTTCTAAACTAATAGTTCATAAGTCCCTTCTGTCTAAGCTAAATCCACTCCTGAATAACAAAGAATAACCTAAATTCACATAAAAGGCTGCAGCATCCACTTGAGAAACCCTTTCAATGGTACTGATAGCTTAGCCTTAATAAAGCAAAAACCACTTGACAGGCACAATAATACACAAGACTGAGCACTGCATTCTCTTAAATTAATAATTATCTGTGAAACCCATATTTAAACCTTTACAATAATAACATTAATACAATGAAATTCAATCACTGCCACTGGCAAAATAACAAAATGCAAAAGAGGTCCTTAATGAAAAAAACCTTTAATAAGCACTGAGAACACTGCAGAATAAACTGAATGAAGCTTTATAGCTTCTTTCCAAGTGAAATCTTGACAAAACATTATAAATCAGGGGCATTGCCTTTAAAGTGCTGATACTGCATTTCCACACTCTGAAACGATCTCTCTCAGCTCTTGGGACCTGGGGTGGAAAATGAATTTGATGACCAAAACTTTAATTATTTGGACATAAAGTGGAGTCATTGGAAGCTGCCTGTGTCTCAGACTAATGCCTGTGACAAGTATATGAATGTGGATGTCAGAGTTAGATTTGCTTATAATCAACTGCCACTCTCAGGCACAAGGACGTGTTGGCGTTAAGGACAAGTTTTTATTAATACGTAATGTTATGTGAATGTTATATTGATCATATCTAATCAATCAAAGCCATTGCACAAAATTGTACAATTGATGGTACGTTATTAATAAATATGTGCAGTGAAGTGGTTGTTCCTTCAAAATCCAACTCAGCCACCTGAGTTAAACCGAAGCTTGACTTCAGGGACTTCAGGATGTGCATGACGACTCCGAGACAGAGGGTCTTTGTCTATTTGAATCATTTCCCTGTTGAATGACTGCCCCCTCAAGTCTTTGAGCAGCCTAAATATTCCCCACTTTATTACTCATAATGCACTGCTGATTGTATTACTCATATCTGGGCAGACTGGATTACGGTAAAGCCCTTTGACTTTATCACTGTTGATTTCCCTTGAGGCATTAGAATGAACTTTAATGAATCTCCATTTTTACCAAAACCCTTGCTGTGAGCTCCCTTAATTTTGCATGCCATGGGCAATAAATGAGTCAAATGCCCAGACATATTATATGACTAAAGGTGGCAGGTTTTGACCCAAGTCAGTAATTTCTGATTAAGTTCTGTCAAGACAAAGTCGTTAATGGGAAAAAGTTGAAAACAGAAATTATAATGTTTCAAGCAGTGACTCAGCACATTGCTTGTGGGTTGTGTTTGGCTTGTTACATCACAGAACACAAAAAAAGGTTAGGCAACAACAGAACTTAAAACATCTGGTTGTATTAAATTAAATTAATAATAAACTCATGTTTATGTGTTTTGATTCTCAGTTTTACCTTGGTCAGAAGACAGATACAGGCATCTGCACCTGATGGGTTTTTTGTCTTGAGTTTTTGTAATTGTTGGTTTTTTTTGGCACAATTTTTTATAAAGTTATTACACCTGCTTTAAAGATTTGAAGAGTTTTTTTCCATTATAAATTTAAAAAATTAACAGCAGGAAACATATTTGCATTAACGTGACTTTAACCAGCTCTCCATTTCTCTTGGTAGACTCCTATTTGTTTACACCTTTAACTGTAGGTCAGTGTATTCTTTTCACTTACTCCTTTCACTTCTTCGCCTTTTTAGAAAACTCTGCACCACTCCAGATTGTCCTATGAGAAATGAGCTTATGCTTTACTCCACATATTTGAGTGACACAATATTTATGCCCGATTTATGTCTAGCTGTTGATTTCTGGATGCAATCCTCAAGCTCCCAAATAGCTATCATTCCTTACTGAACACTTTTCTCTCATTCATGCTCAGAAAAAAGGAATGATGCTCTAACCATATCCCTTTTAACTATTTGCTCATCATTGATAAGGAAATTCAAGCTTATTAGACTGATTTGGTGAGGAGCGCTGACTGAATTCTTTAAATGTGTTATGCAAATGTGGGAATCCAGAACCTACATCTAATCTAATAGACAGCGGTGACCTGACATTATTCTTCAACATGATGCAAGTTTGTTGCAATGAGAGTTAAGATTCAGCACATCTGATGCAGGGATTAAGTCAGCACTATGTGAACCATCAGTAGCCGCTTCTTCACTGACCTCCATGCTGTGTGCAAAGGGTATGTCTTAATTGGATAAGCTTCAGCAATGCTATGTACAGTATGTATGTGCTGTAGGGTCCTTAATGTCTTCTGTAGTCAACATTGGTAAGTTATTCTATCATCATATGAAACGGGCTTTGAATGCTTGAGTGTCCACCCTGCATTTGTTTGTGAAAAGTGGCAAAATCCAATCCTAGTGGTAAATTTTATGGTTCCCACTCTCGGGTGCATCACGTCAAAGACAGCCATGCCTTTTTAAACATTCCTTTTGTGACAGTTGTAAAGGCTCTTGTCAAACACAAAAACAATACATTTCACTGGGTCATTATTGTGAAAGCCAAAGAGAAAGCTGTAGTAATGGATAGCTATATAATTAAAAGCAGAAGGGAAACCATGAAAAGGCGCTCTTCATTCTAATCCAAGAGACACTTTATATTTGTCTATTCTGAAAACTTGTCTATTTACCGTCTCTCAAGATGCAGCTCCATCACTTTGACCTTGAAGTGACTTGAAATCAGACACATCATAGAAAAATATCTGTGATTACCGTAGACTAAGCATAAATAAGCAACAAATAAAGAATGCAGCTTTTATCGCCTGCTGTTGTAAATTTCATCCAACATGACCTTAAATAGGGTTTGATCTGTATTTTCGTATCGTTATATTGTCTCATCTTTTCAGCACTCCGGTGCAGACAATTACAAATGTAAAACCTCACTGTAGTTCGAATAGTCGTGGCATTTTTACGGTACTTACTGTCTAATCTGATAACTTCATGGAAAATAATCATTTTACCAGCTTTAGAGCCTGAGGATACAGAATTGATTGTTCTTTTTTTAGGCAGCACATTTGTTTATCTCAATGGAGTTGAGACCAGTCATGGTGACAGCATGCCAATTTTAAGATCAATTGTTGGCTCCTTGCCTCCAGCCTTTGCATTGCATTATCATAGTAATGACTTCTTGACCCTCCCTCTTAAAGTCTGGATTTGCAATCCCAGTTGTAGAGACAAATGGAATACCTGAAAGTCATTTGTGGTGTGTTATGGATTATTCTCAACAGGGCTTTGTGTATTCACATATCAAGTGTCATTACTGACCATCCACGGAATGGTTATAATGAACCGTGAAGGTAGCAGACTGTCTCCCATTAAATGTCCATCTTTTGTTTTTATTACCACTTTAGAGTAATCACTTGCAAGTGCATTGCAGTTTTTCATCTTTGAATGTTGCTGTCAGTATATAGAATAGTACAGTATCAGTATCCAAACTTTGTCCCATGTGTACAACTAGCCACAGCTCAAAATGACTTGTTACATAGACTAAAATAGGTCAGAGCCACGGTGATGCTGCTGCCTGTTTTCATCCAGTGTTACAAAAAATTCAAATAGAAACAAGCTGAGAACCTTTAGATTTCCAGACCTTCTTAGCAAAAAACAACATTTATCCATCCATCCATCCATTCTCTTCCGCTTATCCCGTTCAGGGTCACACAGGGGTGGGGTTTGGAGCCTATCCCAGCTGACATAGGGCAAGAGGCAGGGTACACCCTGTACAGGTCGTCAGCCTGTCGCAGGGCCAACACAGAAAGACAGACAACCATTCACACTCACATTCACACCTATGGACAATTTAGAATCACCAGTTAAACTAACCCCAGTACCTGCATGTCTTTGGACTGTGGGAGGAAACTGGAAGACCCGGGGAAAACCCACACAAACACAGGGAGAACATGCACAATATGGTCTCTTCATCCTTAAACAGAAATGTTCCCAGCTGGAAACCTCTGTAGCACATCATTCCCTATCTTTCTCATTTTCTAATTTCCTGTCATCTTTCTAATGCCAGCAATTCATTCCAGACCAAAAAAAAAAAAAAAGTCTCTACAGATCTTCAAAATTTCATTTCAAACAGGTAAAAATATTACAGACTGCAAGAACAACATACTGTTTGCCTTCCATAGCTTATCAAACATTGTGCTGCTGAGCAAGGCAGAAATCTTAGGAAGCGGCAGTGGTTCTACTCTGCATTTTGTTCAGTGTTACTCTGTATCTAAAACAGGCCACTGTTGAAAAAGAATATGCCTCTTCAGCAAACCTTCTGTGGATTTAAAACATCTCCCAGTATTTTACAAGGATTTTACAGGGATCTTGTGTATTAAACGTATTCTTCAAATAGACATGTTATATCCAGAGAATAAGTGTTCCACTCAGTCTGGGAGCAGTGCAAACATGCTAATGGTTGTTTCAGATTTAAACCCCTTTACATCCCATTACACCTTAGGAATATATAAGCTGTCTTTACATGAATTTCAGTCACCATACAACTGTTCGGTTACCCTTTCTGCATGTCACGTACTACGTAGGCGTTGCATGGGAACTGTTATAGAAGGCAGAGACAGTTTGTATAGTTTGGACAGTTGAAAAAAGTGCTGGCTGAGAACAAGGAGAGAGGACCTAATTAGCAAATAAATAAATAAATAAACCAATCCCCCTATTCACAGATGGCTGAAAGGCTGCCATGCTAAATGTCCCCTAGGATAGAAACTTGTCTTTGCTGCCAGGCAGATATTTGGCATTTTAAAAACTGTCAACAAGCTTCATTTGTTCCATGCCATCTTGTGCTCATATATAGGGCCACATTACTGTACAGGCCTACTGTAGCAGATTTAAGGTATGTCTTGCCTTAGCTGGGTGGAGAAAGAAGCAAGAACAGAACTTTGTGTTAGAAAATGTGCACAGCAACATGAATGACTCTGAAGAGACACTTAAAAATGGATATTCTACACTGCAGCAGAATGTGCAGTCCTACTCACTACTTACACACCAATTGTTGGATAACCATCACCAGCCAACTGCAGATATAAAAAAAATATAGTGCTATTTCAGATTTAAAGAGGGTAAATACCGTGAAACAGTGTGTAAAATTCTCCTAAAGTTCAAAAGTCATATTTTAT
Source organism: Cichlasoma orientale (assembly GCA_034780415.1). Taxonomy (NCBI): domain Eukaryota; kingdom Metazoa; phylum Chordata; class Actinopteri; order Cichliformes; family Cichlidae; genus Cichlasoma; species Cichlasoma orientale. Next base: position 2,357 of record JAVDPK010003033.1, on the reverse strand, counting down.
TGTTTATGAAATTTATCTACTACTCTATGTTACTGAATGTCTGCACCAATACCAATATAGCATATCACAGCAAAAAAAAAAAAAAAAAAAAAAAAAATTGATTTTGATGTTATTTTCACAACTGAACTGATTATCTGTCTGTTCTTTAGTTCACTTGAACACTAATATCTGACAGTCCAGTGTCCTTGTGTCTGTACTACCTGCTGTCGGGAACTGAAAGGAGACTGAAGCTGCATTTTTCCACCTGTCCGAAGCCATCACCTTGTGTCACCTTAAACCAGGAAGACAGGCTGATTGATTTTCTTCTGGCAAATCGATGCATTCATCCAGCCAGGAAGACGTTGCGGAGTTGTTTTAAGGAACATTTCAAAATTGAAAATCTTTCAGTGAAATATCATATCATATCCTAAGTAAACAAAAAAGGTGTTCCCTCTTCGGTTGCTGCAGTGACATTGTTACCAAATATCTTTAAAAATATATATATATACATATAATATATCTAATTTTTTTTTCTCAGTTAACTTCAAGTTAACCAAAGGATGAAATTAACTGAATCCGCTGGCCACCTTGGCCCTTTCTGTGTGGAGTTTGGATGTTCTCCTCGTGCCTGCTCCAGGTATCCAGCTTCCTCTCACAGACCAAAGCAGTGGTTCTCAAACTGTGGGGCGCGATCGACCTGGTAGAACAAACGTTGAACATCGCCCTGTGACAGCTGGAATGTGTCCCCCACCCCCACCCCGCAATTCTGAATTGGATAAGCAGAAGAAAATGGTCTCACAAGTAAAATAATTATCCTACATTTATATATTAGCTTATCCCAAACTCTTTGTTAGCGCTGTATGCTGTTTACTGTGAGATCATATTGAAACACAATACTGGATTTTTATGAAAGCACTCTTCATCAAGCTTGTATCCTTGGTGTGTTGTGCCTTATTTGATATATGTTTCATTAAATATTTTAATACTTTTTCAATCTTTGTTACCTCTGGGATCTTAACTCAAACAAAAAAAAAAAAAAAATCTGTAGATTTGAACAAATGGTCACTGAACAGCATGAGTTCATGTTGACTTTCTCTGAAAAGATTGACAATGAAATTTAAAATGTTTTTTTCTTCTGAAAGAAGCCAGTATGAGCTCAAATTTAGCTTAGCCCTGTGAAGTTACCGTCTCTTGACTGAATGCAAAACTAAATTTGGCCATGCTTATTGTTTGCTAAGCTGTAGTCAGGAAAATTAAATATATGTTCACAGTTATGGCATTGGAAGGTCAGGAAACTGGTTTGTCAGCACAGGTTTGAACTGGCCATGCTTGGAATTTTTGCTCTGTGAAGCATTCCATGTTTAATGCATTACGTTTGTTACAGTGTGTTCCACATTTTCTTATCACTTTGTTTATCTTGCTTGCAGCTGTATAACCATTGGTATACTTGCCGTAGTTTCCACTGATCATCTGCAAATAGGACTTTTAGGCCAATGCAACAGATTTTTTTTTTCCTTTTGATTTTACAAATGATGATATTTGATATTTGGTGATGAAATTGTAGTCAACTAGTCTTTACTCAGATTTGGCAGTTCAGTAACAATCCAGTTCATCTGCTGCTGGAAGCAGAAAATGTTTATTTCCTGTGTGCCAGAGGATTTCTTCCCCTGAAAGACCCAGCAGACAGTGGGTGGTTAGAACAGTAAATGAAAGCTTTCTGGAAGCTTTGATTTACTTCAGTTGTGTGCTGAACAGTTATCCCTGATGGTGCCGCAGTCTGATACAGGCTACTGCTTGCAAATCCATGCCTTCATGTTTCCAAACATATATAGAAAACTATTGGTAGTAATCTGTCTGAAAAGCCTGTGCTTTAAGATTTAGACTATTTCTCATCCTTTCCTAGGTACCATACACTACATAACCCCAGGCCCATGCTCATGGTGCCATTGCTGAGAAAAAGAAAATGCTCTACTTTAGAAAGCAGTCAAACTTACCCAGCAGTACAGATAGTTTCCTGCTGTGTCTTGATAAATTTGTAATAAATGAAAATTAACATAAGTGCTCAGTTTTAAAAAGAAAATCACTTTCATTACAGTTAACACAATATTTAGTTATAAATCAGTGTGATCTATGCTATGATACTGGAAATAAAATACTACATTACCTTTTTCACAAGGAATTTTTAAACATTCTCATTCATGGCTCAACTCAATGAAGGACCATTGCGCAGAAAAGCATGGGCCACTCACAACACAATTAAATGCATATTTTGTACTTCAACCGGCCTTGAGCTTATTATATAGAAGGATTTTAAATTCTATTCTAGATTTAACAGGGAGCCAATGAAGAGAAGCCAATATGGGAGAAATATGCTCTCT
>JAVDPK010003032.1:66353-83287 GCA_034780415.1 Cichlasoma orientale | reverse complement strand
AGTAAAAATACTCAAAAATTGTACTTAAGTACAGTACTCAAGTAAATTTACTCCGTTACTGTCCACCACTGCACATATATGAGCTGTTTAGCTTAAGCTGCACAATCTTGAACAAAAATAAATAAATATATACTACTGATGCAAAAAAACATTTTTCATTTTCTTTCAGAAACATATGCTAAAAATGTTCTGGAAGAGAAATTAGGCACCAATTGCTGGAACCTGAAAGTGGGACAACATGAAAGGGGGAAAAAAAATGAGCTGGGAATTCTGCATCCATCCAAAACTCTCTGAAATCCATTTAATTCTCAGTTGAGAAAAAGAAACTGCATCCTGTGATTTGGCAGGCACTAGTTTGTGAGGTACAAGGTTCAACAATCATTGGTTGGCAAGTTCTTAGCTTGGGCAGGCATTGGCTGGCAAGTTTCTGCAGTGGATAAACAGCCATTAGCTGGCAGTTTGCACACTGTGTGCTGCCAGCATTGTGACAGACGGGATGCTGAATGGCACCAGCCCTGCCAAAGGCCTGTGACTTTTGCCCCAGTAGCCTGATGAAAGAAGGGGACCTAGAGAGAGATGGACAAACAGGGAGGAATATAAAGTTTTTGTGCGTGTGTGATGTCCTCATTTATTAGATGATCTGAAAATCCTAACACATTATCGTATTGGCAAACAAAGGGATTAACCCCTGAACAATGGAAGGTGGACTTTGTATATGCGTGTCAGAGGTTTTTGAGAGTGTGCGTGACCATTAGGTATTTGGAGATGGCAGAAATGGTCATCACCTTGAACCAGCCTTACTTTGGAGCTATTGTACTCAAATATTTCATTGGCTGCCAAGGCGAGAGGTGACCACTTTCATTAAAGCTGGAAAAAAAAATATAGCACTGGCCTTGGCAGAGGTTCTGCTCTTCAAAGGCTTTTGATTAGGTCCACACAATAATGACAAATCTGAAAATTACTAGGGATGGAATGGAGTCATTGTTTTGTAAAATGCTAGTAAATCCCAAATTCTTGGCTATGAAATCCTGAGTACCAGTCCAACACCTAAGTGCTAATTTGTTTTGCAATACTAGAGACTTTTAGGGGATAAATGAGATTTTCCGAGTGGTGATAAATTACTTTTCAGCCTCCCTCCCTTCATTAGTGTGAACTTCCAACAGTCTGGATTTTCTTGGAATGCGATGGCTCTAAACTGGCTACATGCTAAGTCATCCTACACGATTTTTACCATTCAGTCATCTGGCGGCTTACGCGGTGAAGAAGATAATTAGCACGGGTCGGCATCCCCGCAGTAATTTTCTCTGGCGGACTGGAAGCATTACAGCCAGGCTTTAGCGGAAACTCCTTCCAGCTGGCATCTAGCATGTTGTGTGTGTTGTGCGAGCGCGCGCGTATATTTGTGGCAGCAGGTAGCAGACGGTAGTCGCTGCCCAAGAGTTGGTTGCTTCTGAAAGGACAACTCAGCCTGTCACAACCCATCTGCCCTCCTCCTCCACTCGATCCGACACCTGGGTGAGGACATTTTCATGGAAGGGAGCGCGCGTGAAGAGGAGTCAAACTGTGTGGATTAGACAATCAGGACTGTTAAAATAAAAAGAAGATGTTGAAAAAGGAGGTTTTTTTTTTTTGAGGTACAGCAGATCTTCCAGTTGTCACTGGATTATTTGATGTTTGCCACCTTGAAAAAAAGATTTATTTTCTGCCACATGAAGCCTTTTCTTTCCCATCTTTCACCTCTCTCCTTCATTGATCATCATCTTTTTGTTTCTGCTATAGTTTAAACAGCTGTGCCGAGGCAAAAGTTACAGAAGGAATTTTGAATCTGTAGATTTGTGTGTAAATTTGCACCCACAGAAGTTGTTGCTGCAGCCTCACTGGTGCTACTATTTAGACTGTATGTGTTCTGCAGCGTTTGCAGTGTTCTCTCACTTGCATATGCAACTTATATCTCTCAAATGGATGCTATGGGGGACTATTTTCCCTGTCTGTTGGTAAACAAAGTCCTTTGGGGTGAAACACTACCTCTCTTTGGTTTTGTGTGTGCGTGCATGTGTGCGTGACAGAGAGTGAGGTTGTGTGTGTCAGAGGAAGCTCCAAGGCGTCTCTGTCTCAGCCCTTGAGGAAGGTGGGCCACGGCCAGGTCTGCCGGATACAGGAGGGACGGCAAAGCACTGGGCTTTAATACTGATACAAAACAGACACACACACAAATGCACACACACGTGCACAGATAGACACACAGACACACAGACACACACACACACACACACAAATATACCATACTACCTCCTGGCCCCCTGCATTAACAGATGCTTCCTGCCCTGAAGCCCAATCCACAGTGCTTCACACACAAACACACACATACAGCGTGTCCCTGGCACCCCTACAGGTTGACCCAGGGGCCGCTTTGAGGGGCAGCTCCACCCGTGGTTCTCTTTTGGTGTTTTTGTTAATGTTGGATCCTGTTCTGATGTTGGCTCGCTCGCTCACCTCGGCCAGGCAAACAGAACTAACTGCAGTTTTGGTATCACAGGAAATTTTCTTATTTGTGTTGAAAAAATAAATAAATAAATAAAATAAAAATAATCCTGGACTCCAGAGCTTCAGTTTTATTCTACCTCACGAAAACAATTCTTGACATCAATGGAGGTATATACAAATGACCTGCTCTTTACATTTCAAAACATTATTTCCATTATTGTATATATCTAAAAATCATTTGACTTAATTCTCCTGCCACAACGCAGGCTACAGATGTGCGTTTGTATTTTAAAAAGAGTTTTATACATGTTTAAATATTCAGTTTGCAAAAGTTAATGCTGCAAAGTGGCTGTAATAATGCCTGAAAGCCAACGGAAAAAGAAAAACCTTTAAACTCAACTGAAAGCAAAATAAGTGAAACACGCAAATGTCAAGTATTGCTGTAGTTTCACAAATTTAACTCCTGCAAATTAGAAATGCACAGAGGAGGTGGAGCACTTCCAGGACAAGCCCCATTTCTAAATGCGTCCCTGCGCTTATTCTACCTCACAAATTCACAAACGGCCAACAGCATTAAAAAAAACGACCCACGTGGCAAATCCCCCATGTCGCATTTATAAATGCCCTTGAAAATTATCCAGTAAAGGCTCTCTGGATCGGCAGGCAGATGAGGGGATGTGGATCAATAGCAGTGAAATAATGGGAGCAAGTGAAATTGAGTGGGGGGGGGGGGGTCGTGAATGGCTGAAATATCAGCAGTAGTGTGCGCGCGTGTTTGAGCTGGGGGTGTGTAGTCTGGAAGTTGTCGCTCTGGTAGGTGGGGTCTGTATACATAAAGGGATTCTATTTGCATATCTACTGCATATGTGTATGTACTGTACTGCGCCAGTACGTAGGCCAGTGTCTCTGTATTTGTGGGTGTCAAACTGCATATGAGTGTAAGGCTGCTGAGTTTATGGGTCACATGTATGGCTGTGGATGTGGACACATGATAAGACTGTGTGTGTGTGTGTGTGTGTGTGTGTGTGTGTGTGTGTGTTCTATGCACAAAGTATCTCTATATGGGCAGTCTCACTTTCGCTCCTTTTAATGCTGTAATGTTGACCAGCTTGGGCAAGTGAACGCAAACAGGGCCTGAGTGGGCTTTTCACTCTAAAATTTCAGCCTATCAAAGCTAATGGATAATAATTACACCATTCAGGATACAACACAGGCCCTTTTATGCTGCTAAGTACTGAAACATTCAATAGCACAGTTTTTTTCCCCCCCTTACTACTGCATGAAAAAGGAAAGTGTGGTAAAGTACTAAGAAATCAAGAGCTTTATCTTTTCCCTGCTTCATAGCAACTTCAATTTTAATCTACTGTGGCGCATCCAAGCATATCCTGCATTACAAAAGGTAAATAGGAGGAACAATGTGCTTCATGGGAAATCAGTAAATTCCAAAAGCTTGACAGGAACAACCTACTAACCAAATCCAGGGGTAAAATAGTATAAAAGTGCACACGAGCCATCACATCCTAGTCGGTTGTTCCAGCATGAAAAAAAGGTTTCAAACTCAGCAAGTATGCTTAAACTTGAGCTCTTCTCTCACGCACTACTGGACGTCGCTCAGTATGTACATGGCGGGTTTAAAGGGTTTATTGTTCCTTAGGACCAAGTTGGACTTGGTTCTCACATAAACCAGCTTCACAGTTTTAATGTCAGTGAGCAAGGCACATGAAAGACACGTCCAAATGCCTAATGACTTCTCACAGTGTACTCCTGTGTGAGGCTGAGAGGTGAAGTGAAGTGATATTGATGTCAGTCAGAATGCTGCACTGTCAACCAAAACATCAGTAGCAGACTGAATGCAAACGTGCATCTATCTGAATATCCTGCAGAGTCGACACGCAACTCAAACTGACCGATCGAGTAATAAAATGTGGTGTTTTTTGTCTTACAGTTCCTACTAGAACCTAGAGATCCAAATGCAGTCTGAGGCCCTCATTGTCACGTAGAGAACGGTACAACAGCTTAAGGACTTTATGACACTTAAGAGCATGTCCGCAAGTCAGTAGCTGCTGTCTGACTGCACAATGTGTAATCGCGTTTTGGTTTAGGAAATTTTCTAGACTTCTACGGAAGATGCCAATAGAAATGAGGACGAAGAAATGCGTGTTTTTGTTTACAAGGACTGAAAAGTAATTTATGACTTATGGGAGGTGAGTAGGGGATGGCTGGGCTTAATGCAATCCATATTGATCTTTATCACCCCTACTTCCTGTGCATATGATATTCTAGACCTCCCCTGGTATGCTAAAAGCTCTCTCTCTCTCTCTCTCTCTCTCTCTCTCTCTATTGTTGTCTCTTACTCAATTCTCCCACTCGTTCTCCCCGTTCTGCCTTTGTCACTTCGTCTCTCTCTCTCTCTCTCTATCTGGACGCCCCTCCTCCCCATCTACTGAGCTTAAAGGCCACATTACGTTGACGGCCCCTGTGAATTCTGTCAGTTCGTCTATTAGCCTGTCTGCAGGGCGGAGGTCAGGGTAAATCTGTCAAGGCCAATGTGAAGAGCCAGTGGCATTACCTCACCTGCCAAAGGTCATCTTCTGAGAGCACAAAAATGGTTCTGTCGACATATTCCCATGCCAAAGGAGCCACGAGGCATCTATCTAACACTTAATATTTTATCGGCTGAGCTCATGGTGCAGAGGATTGTAGTACAAAGACCTTTTTAGTTACTCTGACTTCAACCTGTGGGCTGTAGCATTTTATTTAGAGGATGCTGAAAACACAAAATAAAATGACCACAATCACACTTTTTTTGAAAAAGGTTTGAGGTGTCCCGTTCCTAATCAGACTTGTATGCTTGTCTGGGCATGAAGCCACAGCACTAAGCAAAGGGTCAACAGACTGCGCTGACGAATAATTAATCTCTGCATTCCACTCAATAGAGTTTCAGCAGTTTAATGCAGCCATCTATCCTGTCTGATGTGATGATGGTGGTAGATCTGTAACTGTAGCTAAATCATATATCATATAAATCTTACATTAGTTTTTTGGAAGGTCTATTTACATAATTTCAGGGACATTCAAATCCAATTTGGACCCTGTTAAATTCAACTGAACCAACCATTCACTCGCTCAGTTCCATCTCGCATGACAGCGAGTTTGTGGAGTTTTCCTGTTATTGCTGCGAGTAAAGTCTGGCACTTATTTGCACATGCCAGATGCTTTGTCTCTCTACCTGTCCATCTGTCTGACCCGCCTCGCCTGGACCTGCCGGCTCTGGCACTAAATCCATCATCCCACGCTAGCTCTCCCCTACCAATGCCTCTAAAGCCCCATTACTATTCGACCCAGTACGGGTCCATACAAGCTGATTATGTCGATGTTCAGCAAGACCCATTGATTGCTGAGTGAAGCAAATGCAGCAGCCTGGGTCGGCCACGAGTCGGGAACTGGTGGCCTCTGTCAGAGAAATCTGCAGCTGAGGGGAAATTACTTTCAACCTAAGTTATGTGCTTGTTTTGAACACAAACCCTCTTATCAGCAATGTGTGACATTTCCTGTTTCAAAAGTCTAGTACAAGTAAAACAAGAAAAAAGACGAGGAACAAACTCACACAAATAATTAGCAAAGACAGAAAACCGATTAAACACCAACCTGGGGTTCCTTACCGGGTCATTTTTATGAAGCATACCTCGCTTCCTCCAATGAATCTTGAGTCAAAATTGAAAAAATACTGATTAATTAAGCAGAAACTAGAACGTTCAAAGGGAGACATTTCAGGCCTAGGGGAAGAGCAGCTATTCTGCTAATCAGAGGGTCAGTGGTTCGATCCCAGCTGCTCCGGGTTTGAATGTTAAAGCGAACCCCCAAACTATCCCTGATGCATCCACTGCAGTGTGAGTGTGTGCATGGTGGTTAGAAAGCTCTTAAAGGCATAGACCAAAGTGCCGTATGAATGTGTTTGTGAATGGGTGAATGTGACTACAGCACAAAGTGTTTTGAGTGCTCGGTTAGAGTAGAAAAGCACCATGTAAGTGCCAGCCCATTTACTATAGAGCTGAGAACGCCAGAACTGGGGAAATCACACCACAATAATCCAAAAGGATAAAATAACACTACAAGTTAGAGGAAACATGAGTGATTTGATTTTGAGCTACAGCAAAAGGAGTGAAGAGGAAGTACCCGACATCTGGAAGGTTAATAAGTCATGGTTGGGATTTGGTGCAGAGAGAGCAGGGGTTGGTTTTAGAAGGAGTTGGTGTGATTTATAAGACAGGAAGGTGCACATGAGTGAGGATAAAACCCAGCAGGGTAGCAACAGCAGTGGCAGCAGCAGCATCAGGATGGCAACAACAAAAACAAGCCCCATTATTGGCGTTTTAATAATAGATGCAGATGGAGAGATGGAAAGCTAGAGGGAGAAGAAGAGGTGGACAAGTAGGAGAGGATGGAGGAGTCCCTGAGAAAGGAAGGAAAGGGGCAAGAGGTGGCAAGATATCCTCTTGCTAACAGAAGGGAGAGTTAAAGATAGAGTCAGAGAAAACACAAGAGACACCAAAAAAATATATATTAAAAAAAAACAGAGGAAGCTGAGAAAGCCCAACAGAGAGCACATGTAAGCAGCAGGGAGGTTCAGAGAGTTCAGCAGCAGAACATTTTGACAAGTCTTCCAGCATCGGGAGGATGTAGACTGAGGTTGTGCTCCACTGGGATGAGCAGGATGTGATTTAAAGGGACAGTTCGTCCAGAAACACAACACAATGAAACAATAAAATCTAAGCGAGTCTTTGAAAGCCCCTTAAAGTATGCAAGCGACTGCCTTCTAAAGAGGACTAACCCAAGAAAAAAAGAGCTCAGGTTTAATGTTCTGGGTTGTTTACTGGAGAAGTAAATAAATCTAGGCCTCAATGCCTCAAAAGAGAAACCCTCCTGGCCGCACAGAACAGCTCCACTGGCCTACATTCGGCTGCCTGTCATCTGATGCCAAATTTCCAGTCACTCAGTCAATATTTCAATAACTACCCTCTGATGTTAGAAGTCCGACCAAGTGAGAATGGCATTCGGTAAGAGCTGCTGTGTGGAACAATACTGAAGAAAAGAACCTACATGGCAAAAAAAACCTGCTTCGTTTCCACTGTAGCTCATTCAAGAGGGTTCTTCTCCAAGTCTGTATTAAACTAAGCTGGAGACCATAAAAGCCAGCTGGCAGCTGTGGATTCCCCGTAGAGAAGTAAACTTAAGTGATTTGTTTGAATCAAATAACCTACACTGTGTTTTTGGGCTCTTCGATCTCTTGCAGTAGGTCAGCTTGGTCAGCTTTCAAGCTATACTACTGCGTTTAGGCAAATAAAGCTCGGACTCGTCGTCATTCATTGCAAAGCTGCGTGGACTGCACTGGTGCTGTGCAGGCTGATGGCTCATTCAAAATGAATCCAAGATCACAGCAAGGAAGGAAATCACCAATCCTAGCTAGTTCAATCCAGCCAGAACTTTCAAAAGGAGACTCCCTTCTAAAGAAAATAACTGGCTGCCATTCTGAGAAGGCAGTCAATTAAAAAATTGTGAAAACCTCATGTGGAATCAAATTACTTTCTCATACTCTTTGATTTATCCTCCTGTCTCTCTCTCTCTCTCACTTTCTTTTGTCTTTCTTCTCTTATCTTCAAATCACACCCTCTCAGTTTCCCTATCCCTTCCTCCCTGAGATTTCATGATGGATGAATTTACACTGTCATAAGGGGGGGGGGGGGGATCAAATCACTTTGCTTCTATTTCCTTTTAACCCCACACAGCAGAGCTCTTGCACTGCAACTGTACCTTCAGAAAGAGCAGTAGTACTAAGAGAAACCAGGAAAATTTAATTAACCTTTGCAAAAGGTGAGCTCATCACAGACGCCGACCAATTAAGCACCGACTTCAAACAGGCCACGCTGGATAAAACCTTAACAGCTGTAGATGGAGGAGAAATTAGCTCTGCGCGTGCAGCCCATGGCAGGAACAGCAATAACATACAGATAAACAAGCTCAAGCTAAGCCAGTGCAAAAACAACGATAATGAATCCCTAAAATGTTAATTGACTAATACTTGATTAAAGAAGAGCCCAATCATTAGTTTAAATGAATAAACAAACGAAAAACAAACAAACAAACACAAAACTATCACCTTAGGCTTCATAAAATTGTAATATTTACTACTGATTAATTAATTCTGACCACATTTTTGCAACTATATTTGCTTGATTGATTAAAAAAAACAAAACAGACTTGGCAGAATAACTGAATGACCTCAAAAGTTCAATTTGTGCAATTCTCAACATATTAACATGCGAGTAATGATCATACAACACAAGCCAATGCACAGAAAACCATGGGAAAATCCACCTAAAATAAGCAAACTGAATGCAATGCTGCCATTAAATGGTGTGCACATGGCTGCAGGGTTGAGCTATCAGAATCTGAAATGAGCAAAAAAACCCTCCAGAATTAGATTTAGGTTTATCTTTGGAAGATACATTATAGCTTGTAAGTAGAGAGAGCTTCATGTAAAATTTGGAACACACCAGGGATGGAGAGCAATAAAGAAGAGTAACAAGGTATTTAAGAGTTAGTTTTGTACTATGTGTGGTTCAGATTTAATGTGTTCTCTTAGACTTAACATCTTCTCTCTTTATCCCCTTTCATCTCCAGGGACCTAATTATTACTTATCCTACTGAAAGCATCTGCACACACACTCAATACACACACACACACACACGCACACACACACACACAGAAAGACACCCACACACAATGAAGACAAACATCTCTGAGGCTTTCAGCACCTAGACAGTTGCTCCCAAAGAGAGACACATATAAGGTAGCAGCAACAGTCATTTTGCTGGAGCACAGGCATAGCGGAGGCCATCAGATGACCCCCAATGTTCTTTGTTTTTTAAAAACCACAACAACAAAACTGAACCGTTACTTCACTGTTGGAGCTTTCCTTGCATCACCAAGAAGCTCACCAGAGACAAACTCTGGCAGATTATCTTCAGGACCGTAAACTAGGACATGTAATTGTTAACTATGCACACAGAGACATCATTACCAGTTCAGCGCTGACATCTGGGAGGCAGCATACGCACCAGACAGCTCAGATCAGATGACTAACATGTATGGACTGACTGAAAGCAAATCACCAATAAACACACTTTTCATCATTGGCCATGGCTGCACAAACCAAGGGCTTCATGGCATGTAAATTTACATGCAGAGGTTTTACCAGAAAGACAAATGCTACCAGGTTTTATGAATTGTATATCTGCATCTTTATGTTTTAAACAGTGCAGTCTTCTTCATAACCCCTGTCCCAACCTCTGCAATCATTATACTATAAACAAAAGTTTCAAAAAGGTATCAAACACATAATTCACAGCAAAATATTTTGAAACCCCCTCAGATCACTTTGCTCTTGTTGTTGCAGCTGCTGAAATATTTGGTGCAAAGCCAGAAAAAAAATGCCTCCAACAGATCAAAGCATCAAATGGAGATTAATATCAGGTTCATTCTCTTGGATGACTGAACAGTGTCCAAACAAAAGGAGGCATATCCACACTGAGATACAAACTCCTCATCTTATTGATGAACTATTGACACAATCTGGCTTTATTGTGTGCATATTAGTAGTTTTTAAATTCATCCTTGAATACAGTGCAGAAAGCTTTGGCATGGTTCCAGCAGTTGTGGATATCAGTGCTTTTCAGTACACAACATTGGTTAAAATTCAAATTGCAGCCAGAAGCACAGTATGCAGGCATTAATAAAGAGATAAAATACATATGCATATGAATCAAGCTCAGTTTCTCTCATCCCCACCCCATCTTTCTCCCAGTAATACACACACAGACACACACACACGCACGCAGACAGAGGCGGCAGCATCCTAAGCCAGAGGCACTGGCCAAAAAAGGGATTACGACATCGCTTACTTTGGAGGACCACGGCTGCAAGCAGTTGGCATAGCAACGGACCAGGAAAGCCATTTCCACAGGAGGGAGGGTGCCACCAAGGGGAAGTTTCCCCTCGTTCACCAAGAAATGAAGAAAAAAATAAATAAGTAAAAGAGAAGGGCAAAGGCGGACGTCACTCTCTTTGCTGCAAGAGGAGAGCTGTCCAGAAGGTGGTTTGTTAAAAAAAACTCTTCCCTGATCCGGCAGTAAAAGGCAGAGGGGTCTCGCTGGATGACTGTCAGATGTCACTACAGAAGGAGACTTAAGAGTCAAGACAGATCCATTCATGTGTTACGTTTCTCTTTCCCTCTCGCGCGCTCTCTCTCTCTCTTTCTCTCTCTCAAGGATTCAGCTGCAACAGAGAAGCTGGTAAACCTTGAGGAAAAAAAAATTCTGCTGAATACTCAAAACTAAATCCAAAGGAGCAGGAAGTTGCGTGGTAAAAGATAAAGCCATCCAGTTCAACATGCAAGTTTAGCAGATTTTTCTGTTGAAAGTTCAGTGCAAAAACTCATCAAGTCAATGCCGTCTTCAAGATTTCTTTTACTTCTTTAAGGAGCACAGGTTTCTCTCTTCAGTACGTGAGCCAGTGCAGAATTTAAAAAAGGGGCTTGTTTGTGGATCTGCAGCCCTCCGGGAAAGGAGCCTCTTGCCTGGATTCAACTCATCCAAACAATGCCCCCCTCACCTCCCAAAAGCCTGGATCATTTGCCTGCAGCTCTCCTCTGATCTTCATTCACTGTCAAACTCCTCTCTCTGTCTCTTGCAACTCTTTCTTGTCTATAAAGCTCCAGTGCTGCATGTGTGCGCCCATCAGTGCAGCTCCATGGCATAAGGGCCAGTGATCCTGCTCCTGTACCCCAGCTTTAAGCTCTCCTCCCTGGTTAGCTCACGCCGGCATTCCTCCTCCCCCTCCCACCCGTGGAAAGAAGCTACCATGGATAGATGCTGCGCTTTGGAGAGCCAGCCGCTAATGGGAAACGGAGGAGAGAGTGAGCGCGAGGGAGGAGGGAGAAGGGAGGAGAATCCAGCTGGAAAAGAATGACATCACCTGTGCAGCGAGGGAGGGAGAGAGACGGGGAAAGAGAGAGAGAGAAAGAGATGGGATGGGAGGTGGCAGGGATGAAGATAGCAGGGGGAAACTGCATTAGATGTATTGGCTGCTGAGCACATGTGGATGAGAGGGAGAGAGAGAGATGGACAGAGAGGGAGAATGGGAAAGACAGATAAAGAGGAAAGCGAGAGAGCATCTTTATTGATCTGCTGGTAACATAAAGCTGAGTGTATTGAGGCAACCCCCTCCCCTTTGTGAGCATGCCGCATAAATTACAAAAAAATAAAGGGGGGGGGCATAAATCTCAGAGTCCCTATTAGATACAACAGACAGACGCTGGCAGTATTTTGCCGAATGTGAACATGTGACACAATAGCACAAGGCGATAATAGGTTTCCCCCTTTAAAAAGCCCCTATCTAGAAGATTTGTGACACAGTAGACAGAATTTGAGCACAAGAAAGGCATTAATCACAGATAACTCAGTCTAATACAGTACACTGCTGGCCAAAAATACAGAGGTAATAAAGGCATTAGGCTGAGCAGAACTGCAGCTGTAAACAATTTGAAGCAGACCTGGTTCTGACAGGAGCTACAAATAATCCCGAGCGGGGTTTATTCTACTATGCATCAGTTGTGGGATACCACCCAAGAAAGTTGGACTGACAGAAGTATCCAAGACTGGCTTTTCACCTTCCAGTCAAAGGCATACAGTTACATGCAACCTCAACAACTACAAGCCCTTTTTCCAAATCACAAAATCAGCTCCTACTTAGAATAACAATGCTTTTAATGAGAGCAAGTGATGCAGGAACAAATGGAAAACCCACGTCTCCAAACAGTCCTTTGTTTCTTTTTCTTATTTATATAGGCCATTATATTTCAATAATATTTGGTGAAGACCTCAAGGGTGCAAAATATTAGTTTTCTCTGGATTCTGAAATGTTTACATTAAGTTTCTTTTTTTCCCCAATAGAGACCGATAGAAATCTTATGACTCTAGACTCTGTGGTTCTCAAGCTATTTTTTTTCCTTTAAAAAAAAAAAAATGCTCCTCCTTAGGAAGCTCTAAGAAGTTTAAGTGCCCACAGTATAATTTTTAATAGTTATAAAAATTCATCTAAGTTCATCTAAATTAAATAGAGGCCCTCTTTTCTTATATTCCCCCTGCAGTATCAGCCTGTACACTGAAGCAGTTCTGATGCACAAACAAAGATGAGAGAGTGGAGGGAAGATTTGAAAGCAGAGACAATAGGAGCTGTCTGGCTGTCTGAATGCCCAATTCTCCTGTAACACAGGAGATGCCAGCTTGCACCAGGAGACACTTCAGACAGCTGAGAAACTTTCTCACCATTTCCATCTTTCCGATCTTCCTCTCTGTTTTTTTTATTTATTTATTTTTTACATCTGTCTACATCTCATTCCGTCTCCAGGATCTCTACCCTCAATTCTCCCTCCTCTGTGGGTGTGCATAGGAGGCGAAACACACCTCCCAACTAGGAATGACATCATCGCTTTACTCTGCAGCCAATCAGATGGAAGCACATGGAGCCCAGCCTTCAGAGGAGCGTTATGTACACAAGAGAGACAGAGAGGGGTGGGTGGGTGGGGGTCGGGGGGGCTAGAAATGAATAAGTAGGCAAACGCAGAGACAGAGCGATAAAGACACAGAGAGACAGACAGAATTAAGGCTGAAGTGGACTAAAAAGATGAAACACACAAAGACACATAGAACCGCACAAACACACACACACCCTTTAACCCCCCACTTCTCCACATGAATGAAATTACAGAACACTGAATGGATTAAAGGCTCTGGGACAAATGTAGGGCTCTGTCAGTGCGTGTATACAATGAGTGTGCGCGCGTGTGTGTGTGTGTGTGTGTGTGTGCACACGCGTGTGTACGTGCATGAGAAATCCATGATCCGACCGTGTGTGTGTGTGTTTTAGTGCATACAAGCTGCAGTATATTCCCTTTTGCATGCTTGTATGCGCAGCGCTACATCATCTCCTTTCCATGCCCTCAAAAAGACCCAGCCATAATTAACACACACGCACACACACACACACACACACACACACACACACACACACACACACACACACACACAGTGAGAGCTGCAATGTTTGATGTGTGTGAAGATATATAACAAAGTTTGAAGCTGCTTTATTTATGCTCCTGTGGGTTTGAACGAACACCCTGAAGGCAGTTACAATGGTTAGCAGTGGTTAGCACTGTTGACTCACAGCAAGAAGGGTCCTGGTTCAAACCCCAGCTGGAGCTTTTCTGTGTGGAGTCTGCATGTTCTTTCCATGCCTGCGTGGGTTTCTTCCCAGTCCAAAGACAAACATGTTAGATTACCTGGTGATTCTAAATTGGCCGTTGATAAGTGGTAGATAAGCCTACAGAATAACACACTGTGCAAATGTATGCTAAAGTTTTAGTTAGGAGTGACCAGGGGGGACAGGATTAGAAATGAGTACGTCAGAGGGACAGCTCAGGTTGAACGAGTTGGAGACAAAGTTAGAGAGGCGAGGCTGAGATGGTTTGGACATGTGCAGAGGAGGGATAGTGGATATACAGGACAACGGATGCTGAAGATGGAGCTGCCAGGCAGGAGGAAAAGAGGAAGACAACAGAGAAGAGTAATGGATGTAGTGAAGGAGGACATGCAGAGAGTTGGTGTGACAGAGGAGGATGCTACAGTAGGATGCTAGGGACAGGGTAGATGAGATGTGGTGACCCCTAAAGGGATCAGCCAGAAGAAGAAGAGGTGAACGTTTGGGTAAATGTGGCTTGTAGCCTGAAGTGTTTTGAGCGGTCACTATATAAATGCTAGTCCAGTCCACATTTAGTGCACAAACAGAAATACTGATTAATTAATGGCCATTAGCTAAGTCACAAAGTAAAAATTTCAATGCTGTGCTTATCAAAAATCGAGAGAGCACATTAATCCTTATGAATCTAGTTTATTCCATCTCGTGTAACTCTGGGGAGGAAGAAAAAAAATCTCTGCTGCACGCTGATAAATCAGATAAATCTTACATGTCTGGGAGTAGCAGTTGTGGTGTGCGTAAGATACCACAATGGCAGAAGAGCAAAAAGAAAATGCACCATAAAAGTCGCACTACAGTAATATAAAAATCAAAAAGAAACTTACACTGAAGGATATAATATTTTTATTATTGTTTTTTTTTTTTAATATAAAACCTGCCTTTGTGAAGATTTGGTAATCTGGTGGGTCTGAACTGAAATAACAAAAAAAAAAAGTGGCACTAAAAACATCCACAAGCTTCAACTTAAAACTTTCATGACAAGAAAAAGCCCCGCACGCTAACTGCAGAAGCACACCGTTACACAGCTTCAGAACGACAAATTTTAGAGTCGTCAGTCGTCTCGCCACGTGTGACTAATCCAATTTTCTGTTCAAACTGGAAATGTGAAGACACACACACACACACACTGCAGTCTGAGACAACTGTTTACTGTAACTGTACATAAAAGATGTGGAATGTGTCTGCAAAACACAGAGCAGGATGCACGTCACACAGGAAACACTTCCTGGAACATGTGGGTGCTCGTGTGCAACTGTCTGGTAAGGTAAGTGCTTTATGGACACGGAAAGAGAAAAGTGAGACAGAAAACAAATATTAGGATGGATCTGAAGATGAACAAGCGAGAATTAAGGAAGGATGGAAGGGGGGGCAACACAGAGAGAGTGAGTGAAAGAGTTGTTTTTACTAGAAAGAAAAAAGAACAAAATCTGGAACATATGAATAACTCAAGTACTCACTAAACGTACACATGCAGCAGCATCCTGCGTGTTGTTCAGCGAGGCAAAGCATGGATCAGTGATTACTGAGAGGGGCCCTGTATCTCTTTTGTCATTCAGCATGATGCTATTGGGACAAATGCCCCCGTGGGACACCACACACTGATTTGTATACACACACGCTAACAGAGAGTGGCCAATTGCATATATTTTTTGTGTGTGTGTGTGTGTGTGTGTGTGTGTGTGTGTGTGTGTGTGTGTGTGTGTGTGTGTGTGTGTGTGTGTGTGTTAGACAGCCATCTGGTCTCAGCCAATCAGTTCTTCCAGGCTAATTAAAAAGAGTCAATTGACTAAAGCCCCTATAGCTCTTTAACACAGAGCTGTGAGTGGACAAAGAAGTGATGAGTTATTGAAAGTTATTGGTCGGTGTCACCAATACTGAAGTGAGACCAACGTTTAGAGTTTACATGACCAAAACAATCTATTTGGGCAACAAATAAATATTATATTCTGCAGCAGTTATTTCCCTAATTAATTAATACTTTGGTCTATAAAATGCCAGAAAACTGTGAAAATAACCCATTTGAAGCAGACACAGTCCCAAACCCAATGTACCAATAATTCCCATTCTGAGTAGCTGCACCAGTGAGACTTTGACTAACTTCCACTCACTTTCAAAAGCACCTAAAATCATATCCAGCCACACAAAAGCAGGGATTAGCACAAACATCACTCTGTGTCTTTGGGTATTATTATAATGCCCCCTCACACCGGCTAACATGACTGCACCACTGCTCAAAATCGCATCTAATCCATTTCTTGTATTCAGCAGTACACAAAGCACAGCAAGAAACACGCATTCAAGGATCCCACACAAAGAATCGACCAAGATCATCGCCTGCTGCAACCATGTGATCGACTGTGCTGGCGTGTGTGCGCACTCAGCATGTGTTTGCGTGTCTGTCAGGAAGACAGGACAGGAATTCCTGCTATTTAAACCAGCCCTTCCCTTTCCGACCGGTCTCTGCAGACAGAGGCTGACACAGATTCCAGTCTAGAAAAGTCTAGGTGCAAAAACATAAAACTGGGGAGCGAAATCATAGAAAGTAACTGCAAAAGGTAAACAAACCCCAGATCAGCTGGAACCACGCCCACTTTGTTTTGATCTTTAGGTTCACTGTGGCTGTGATTTTCAAACTAGCAAAATGAAAGCTTGAAACGGAGGCCGACGTGACGCACGCAATGGGCAAGCATCATCATCATCATCATCATAATGATGATGCAAAGTAGGGGCGAAAAACCCCTGAAGGTCAGTACCAGATATACTGAAAGCCATTAAGAGGAGACAGTGAGTCAGAGAACAGGATGCAAAACGGAAGAAAAAAAATAACGTTTGAGTGAGGGGAGTAGGTTCGTGGACGAAAAAATTTAGACAAATAGGGGGAGGGGGGAGTTGCCCAAAAGATTTCACGAGATGAAAAAGAGTTAAGGGAGGAAGAGCGAAGGCTTTGTTTTTCCTTCAGGATGTAGGTTGTGTTTTATTTTAGCGCTCAGCATCAATTTATTTCTCCGGCTACGACACTTTGATTTTGTTCTCCTGTTCTGGTGGGGGGGGGGGGGGGGGGGGCTTTTAAAAAGAA
>JAVDPK010003032.1:51543-66253 GCA_034780415.1 Cichlasoma orientale | reverse complement strand
CCCCCCCCCCCCCCCCCCCCCCCCCCCCCCCCCCCCCCCCCCCCCCCCCCCCCCCCTGGAAACAGAACGATCTGTCGAGAGGTTTAAATGTCCTTCAGCTCAAACTGGCTACTTGGGATGCTATTATGAATAAGGTCTTATTTGGGTTTTAAAACCTTTGAGTCAAGGACTGAATGAGAAAGAATATCTACAGACAATTGCTTGTGTTTATAGGAAAGCATGAAAATCAAGGAAAGGCCCCAAAAAAGCACACAATAATGTAAAAGAGAAAGGAAAGGAAAGGGAGGGAGGACAGCTGGAATGAGGAGGAGAGATGAAGTACAGAGAAATAGAGAGAGAGAGTTCAACAAGGTTGTCATCTTAGTGCTGCTGATGTAATCCCTAAAATTAGCAGCAACAACAGCCGCAGACAGTGCCCCCTCCGGTACACTGCGCTGCCCAGCACACTGTACTGTACGTGCACACAATCAGGATGAACAGTTTGCGCGTTGCACGTTTTGAAAGCCAACTGAAATAAATGTTTTGTGCATTCTGTATTATGCAGAGAAAGGGGCACGCAGCTCAAAGAAACCTCTCATTCGCACAAGCCCGCGCATTAATGCGCGCTTTGTGCATAACAAAGAACGCAGCAGGAGTCCAGCAGCAGAGCCGGGGCACCGTTCAGCTCTGTGGTTTCGTTGGCCATTTGAAGAAACACATGCAACAATTAGCTGAGAATTTGGGGCCTGAGTCAGAATTTGAGGAAGTAAACACATCGCTGACCGACACACAACTGCTGCACCCCACCAGCTGTTTTCTACTCATTGACAGTTAAACAATTTATAGCTTTTTGTTTGTTTGTCCCGCCTCACAGTGCTTAAAAAAAAAGAAAGAAAAAAATTACCATTTTAATGTACCTAAGTTAGAGTCTTCTGTCTCATCCTATAGCCTCGCTCCTTTGGTCTTGTGCATAACACCTTTTGACCTTGCCTTTCTCTCATCCCATCCTCCCACTTCTCTCACTCCCATCTGACCTTCCCACAACCTTACCTTTCTTCCTAAGCCAACCATCCCCACAATTTACCACCTTCTGCTGCAAACCCACTCATCTTTTTCCATTACTTGTCAACCCCCTCTTTTGACATTCCTTGTTCCTTCCTTAATTCATCCACTTCATTTCAGCCCAGATATAGATATAGATATATATATATATATATATATATATGCATCTTTTCTTAATCCCTGTTTGCTTATCACTCCCATTCCCTTTTCACCGCTTCCTCTTTGCATTCTCACCTCTCTGCTAGTCATCATCGACTTCCATTTTTCCCCCTTCCCTCCCTCTTAGATATTTTTAAAGGTTGCTGTTATGGCATCTCTGCCTTACAAAATGTGCCAGAGTGAGGAGACATTTGACAATCTATGTCAAAATAAAGCTGTCTTGTCGGGAGGATTCTCTTTCTTCGGCTGCTGAATGCCAATAGGATTTTTGCCCCCTTTACAATGCTGTCAGGAAAAGATGACATTTTAGAAAAGAAAAGAAAAAATGAGGAAATGTAATGTAGCAATTATCTGATTACTTAGTAGAAATCTGGCACAACAGAATGCAGTTACTGTGTATTTTTATGCCTTGCTCATATGCAAATGAAAAAACTGTCAGCATATCGAGTATGTAAATTAGGCATCTAATATTTCCCGAGTGAAAATTTCAATCTTATTCTTTCCACCCCGTCCTCCCCGGCTCTCAGGCCCTCCCTGGGGCTCTGCATGGTCTAGCAGTGGCAGAACCGGTTAGACCCTGGGGTCTCACTGGCCCCACCTGCATTCTGATAGAATGAGTCCACATGAGAGCTCAGAACTGGTTGCATTAGATCTGCCAGGAGCTTCAAAGCACAAGCAGCCCAGGGTGGCTTAGTGAGGCAACACAGATAAATATGAAGGTGCAAGTGTTCACATTTAAACCCACAGCTGTGAAGCACTTAAAAAAGGACTGGAAAGCCGGACATCCCCAAACACTAAGAATTAAGCATATGCACGGCACATGTGCTGTTTTACAAACGCGCCGATTTGCAAAAACCATGCACGCAAGCACACTAATGGCAATGAAAATGAAGCCAGGAATATTATCGGAAAGTTAACAACTTCATCTGTCTGTGATGCCAAGAAAAACTCTATTTGGTGAGCTAAAAGCTAAAAGCAGCCTGCTGAAGTTCACCAGCCAAAGAGAAAATCAGAGAAGTCTGCTAACCAGGCCTGATCAAAAAAAAATGAGAAAGCATCTTTCCGTCACCTCACCTTGGTGACTTTCCAATCTCAGGGGAGGCCGAGAGATGATGCAGATGATGTGATTTTCTCACACCACCAGGTCGACACTGCTATGACAAAGCACGCACATGAGTCACACTTAGTCACTGCATGAGGAATGCAACCTTAGATTTAAACCTGATTCTAAGCAGTGAGGTAACTTAAGTAATGCGACTGCATGACGAGCGCCAGATCATCAAATTGAATTACAATGATACCACAGAAGACGCTCCTAATGGATCCTTAAACAGAAACTGGAATCATATGAATTATGAGCACACGGCGATCTAATGTAAAATCTTCAAGGGGTGAGAGTCAAAGTTTGTTCTCTCCAAGGCCACTTGTAGCCAAGCTTTCACACAATCCTCCTCAGCAGGCGCACAAAAACAAGTGACAAAAGGCAAAACTGCAACACAAAATTTTAACATATACACTGACAGAGCTGCACCGTGCCAAGTAGTGCTTGGAGTCTCCTCAGCTGGTCAACAAGCAACCACTTAGTAAAAGGTGCAAAAAGAGGAAATAGAAAATATTCATTCATATTCAGCCACAGAGGGATCACGTCACCCTCTGTCGGGGTCGTCGCAGTTTAGGAACAACATTAGCATGATGTGATTTGTTTCTTCCTTTGTGTGAAGGAAATGTCCAGTAAATGACTGAACACATCACTGAACTGATGTGGGACAGCGGTATGTGACTACAGTAGTTTTAGACAGAAGCCTTATGTTAGGCAGCTGAAACTTTCAGTAGACGTCAGACTACTGAAAGTTTCATCCAACAGGATGTTAACTAACCGCACAGACGTTGCAAGAGACAAGTATGTTTCCGATCTGCTGTGCAGCGACACTCGCCTGCTACAAAACAGCCCAGAGGATGCAGCGTCACGCTCCACAAGCATTCACAAATTCACCTGCGTATCAGTCACACAAGGCTTCGCACACACTGACAAACGAGCCCTAAAACAGTATTGGAAAGCGAATCCAACGTGCAAAACACCCGTGCATTTATATTTCCATTGTGTTACTAGCTTCTATTTGGGGAAAAAAAAATAAAACAGTGAGTTAAATTGAGCAAGTGGCCCAATTGGGAAAGAAAAAGCATAACAACGCTCTCCTGATTTGATTCTAGTGGTGAACTGTGCAGATGGCTGAACCTGCATCATGTTAAATTAATGATCCCGGGGTTCCATGGAGTAGCCTGGCAGTAAAAAGCCCATAGAGCAGGTTTCCCCTGCAAGGCAAATGAGGTGATGGGTTCATCTATCTATCTCCCGGGCAGGAGAAAGGCAGTAACCCGGTGAAGCATCTGATGTCTAAATGAAGTGACTCTCTGTGAGCCTGAGCCTGTTTCTGTGCAGCGCGTGCAAGCGCGTACACGCGTGCGTGCAGCGTGAATCTGAGTCATCAGTAAATCCCAGTGGTCTGCTGTAGTAATGAGAGTGCGCAGGATCTTCTGTCTAGCACCTCGCTTGCAGGGGAGTCGGATTTCTGGATCAATCACAGCCACATCAGTCATCACGCTGAATAAAAGAAGTAACAGTCGGTAATAAAATAAACATTGATCTCATAGGCATTTATCATGCCTCGAAAACTTTAAAATTTGAAGCCAGCGGACTAACTCATTGGTGTAATTTATAATAATTACTGCACTCTATTCTTTTTTTTTTTTTTTCCTTTTTTGTGAATCACCTTTTTGGACTCTTCTTAATTCATAGCTTCGGGAACTTCATTCACTTCAACAGAAGCCATTAAGAGCGAGCAAGACACGCCAGACACTAGTACAGAGCAGCGATAATGGATTACTGATGTTATTATGGTTCAATAAGGCCTCTAAACAACATCCTCTGATCCACTGCCAGAACCACAGCGCTGCTTTCTGTGTGTGTGTGTGTGTGTGTGTGTGTACGTACAATATGCATTTACAGAATGGGTTCCATTTTCTATTGCTATTATAACATCACAAATGGGAAACCCCTAAAGTTGCACTGAAAAAACAGTAAAGAAACAGAGTCTCCGCCTTGCGTTTGTATACCGCTGCCAACCAATTAGGTTACAGCGTCAATACTTGACCGCTCACCTTTTGGATAAATAATGTCAGCAGTTTATCATGTTTTTCTGTTAGAACAGGGGTCAGCGACCTTTCAACCATCAAAAGAGACACTTTTGGGCAAATTCTGACCAAAAAAAGAAATAAATATAGCTGGGCTAAAGAGCCGCATGCAGCTGCGGAGCTGCAGGTTCAAGACCCCCGTTTCAGACAATTCTGAGAAACTTTGTCACAAGTGTGCCACAAGCGTGTCAACATACTCCGAGTGTCCTTGACCTCTTGTCAAATAAATTCTAAACACTACGGCCGGATGATTGTGCCAGCTGTAAAGGAATTCCTGTTGTATCACATTCTTAAGAATGAGAGGTCGTGAGGTCACAGCGGCTGACCTTTGAACACCAAAATTATTATAAGCAAGAAGGGATTTTTTTTTTCTCCAAATGATTCACTCCTCTAACAGGTAATGCATGGAAATTTACAACTGGTACCACTGACAGCCCTCATGGCACAAAACAAATCACAGGTTTCCACTTTCATATGTGCTAATAACGTGGCGAACATCTGAGGGCAAATCTGAAACTTGCACCATCAAGTTTCAGGTTTAACTGGAAAACCTTAATCATCCTCCATTTGTCAGGAAGTCAGTTGTTGTTCTGTTGTTCCCAGCATGCATCTGTTTATTCCTCTGTCACCCAGCCGTCCCCACCTCTCCTATCTACCACCCACAGTGTTAGCAGACAGCAGTGCGTGCATGTGTGTGGCAGCCTCTAAATGACCCGCTTTTCCCCAACACTGACTTTCACAGCAGGTGCCTGAACCTAGAATAACTCACAAACTATGCACACACACACACACACACACACACACACACACACACATTTGACAGAGACATGAACAAAAAAAATCCAGACAGATGTGAAAATAATCCAAGACAAAAAAACAAAAAAAAACAAATACAGGCAAAGTTTCATTTTTTGCATTTGGTCCTACCTGGTTGTTGACATAGTCCTGAACGGATACATGAAAAAGGGAAGAGAAACAAGAAATAATGAGAGCAGAAAAATATGCAAAATATGCATTGTTAAAGTGATATTAGCATAACACAGCACATCGCTCTTCTTAAGGAAAAAAAAAAAAGTGAGCATGCCAAAAGGCGCCACTCAATCACCTCACAATGAATGAGCATAATACATGTCACAGAACAATAATCTCCTGTGTCAGTTGAGTCTCTGCTCTCCAATCTTGCTCCAATTTGATGCACTCCTAAAACAATTCTCCATATTTCCAGGACATTCTCATCCGTTTTAGTCCTGCTCCTCTGGAACAGTGCTGTGCTGGCACATCAGAGCGGATTGGTTTTACATAATAAACGCAAGCATAGAAGAAGAAAAAATGCGGTGGGATTCGGCAACGCTGAAGGCTAGAAGTGTAATTTTAAAAAGTGGAACAATCACCAAGAGACTACAGAGGCAGGTAGGGTCGACAGAGGACGCTTTAAGCTCTCCATTAAGCCCCTTCGCAATGCTCCGAGGAGCTTTGAATGAGCCGGGAAAAGTGTGTATACCAGCTGAGTGTTTGTGTGTGTGTGTGTATGCCTTTTGCGACTGTGTGTGTGTGGCAAAGTGTGGCTTCTAGTGATTAGTTGAAACTGTAACTGACACACTGCTGGCCCCAGTGATGCTATCAGAGAGAGGGAAATTCCTACAGACGCAGCTTCAAGACTTCTCCTACACAACCTTGGTTCGAGAGAATTCATCTGAGAGAGCGCACGAGCACCAACAGGCCTTCAGGGAGACAAAGTTCAATTTTCATTTTGTTCGATTGCAATGCCTCAGGCATTTCTCTTCTCTGTGGCATTCACAAATAACTTAAATACCAGCGCAATACATGCAAACTGCAAAACAGTCTTTCCCCCATATGCTTTACCATCGACCTGCAGCTCCTTAGACCTTATTTAAATGTTATTGTTTAATTCATTAAAGCAAAACTGTACTGAGACTGAACAGCTATTTGCAGCCTGTGCAACAGCACTAAGAACATGATGAGGGCACTTTAAACCGGTCTCACCTGCTACTGCTAAAACTGAAAACATTAGCTGGGGCAGGACAGGGCCAAAGAGTATCTTTTGGTTGCTGTGCCACTAACACAGAAGCAACAATACACACTTAACATGTAAATACTGATGCGGTTAGCATTAGCCTTTGCTCTTAGCAAAGGCGTCATTCTTACCGTGCTGTAGCTGGCGGGGTCTTGGCCGTCTGTGATCAGTTCCCGCTCTCCCCTGGGGTTGACCCTTCTGAAGCGCCGTCTGGACCTGCGTTGGGAACCCTCCCTCTGCAGGAAGCTGTCTTCCCCTTCGCTGCCGTTATCCACCTGCAATACACATGGAACACTCTCCTCAGAGCAGAAACTTCTGCGGGATTTGCCCCCACAACCTTCAGGTGTTTGGGGGTAGCTGGAAGATTGATCCTCACAGTACGAGACTTGAGGGCACGGCTCGGAGCAGCTACGTTTTAACAGTTCAGCCTTCTGGATCTTAGGGACTGCGGTCATATTATTAAATTCCACATTCTGGGTGTCAGATTCGGATTTGTGCTTCTTATAATCCAAGTTCTGAGTTTTAGATTCCGTCACGTTCTGAAAGTCAGAACTGTGCCCCCCGAATGTGCTCCCTTCCTCTCCCCGTGGCTCTGCTTCACGCTCTGGAGCTTCTGAGATCTGGCCCTGCTCTTCTGTTGGCTCCTGGTTGAACATCCAGTTCTTCCAGAGCGCAGAGAGCCGGTGCCAGCGGAGCACACTCATCTGGACTCAAGGACAGGACCAGAGCAACACATAAAAGCAGGAAATACCACAGGGGGGAAGGGAACAAAAAACAGCGGGGAAACACTTTTATACAAAAGATGAATAGAACTGCAGCGTCCAACATTTAAAACAAAGTCCAAAATCCTGGGGGATCCCACAGCATTTCATCCTCTGGGTCACTCATCCAGCATGAGAGAGAAAACAAAAGGAAGCAAATTAAATGAACAAACAAATCGACGACGAGGACCAAAAAGTGAGCGCCGCATCTCTTTCTGCCTCAAACTTGGCAAGAGCTCGTCCTCCTCGAGACACAGTTCATCTGCTCGACATGTTGCATACTGACAGACTTACTCACATGGTTGCTCGTACTCTGCCTCTGTATGACACGCGCACAGAGCACACACTGAGCCCCCAGTTTCCTCCAGGAAACCGTAAATACACAAATATCCTCGTCAGGCAGGAAGAAAAGAAAAGAGAAAAAAAAAAAAGAGCACAGCACACAGATTCCGGCCATACAATTCATTCCCCTTAGACTTTTGTGCGGGTCTGTTGTTGCAGGAGGAATTTGTTTTCTTTCTTTATGCTAAGTGAAGTCAACAGCTTTATTATGCCGGTAATTAACACTTTTTTTTCAATAAATAAATAATGTTTATTTATTTATATTGTGGATTTGTTTTTAAATTTCCTTCATCTTTTTTTTATCATGCGTTTTGTGCTAGATGCTCTGACACTATTTATAGAACACTGTCAAAGTCACGGTGATTCAAAGGTCTCAGAAAGTTATTCTATTTTAATTGACTTCCTTGTCAAAACTAACAATACAAACACACTGGAAACAGCCTGGTTAGATGTGTGGTTGTGCCATACCAATAGTGGCCAATAAAGCCTTTAAATGAGAAAAGGAACAGGACAAAGAAGTCAGGAAAGACCACTTCATACACCAGCAAAAGACTTTATTTAAGTTTAGCACCCCCTAAAGAGGCATAACCAGCAGCAAAGGAAAACCAGCAGCAGTTTATTAGGGTTTCATGTCCTCGAGCATAAAACACAGTTTTATCCATCAAAAGAACAGAAATTGCACCGAATGCTAACACAGAGTCACTGCCTTTACATTACAAAGACCTAACTCCTGGCTTGAGAGCTTTCTTGTGACTTTGTTGTCAAGTTAAGGCCATTAAAAAAATGAAAATCCTGCCTAAATTATCTGGCACCTTTAAACATGCTTCTGTTTTTCTGTCGGTTTGGTCACATTAACAGCGGTGCCGTCCACTGATCCACTTTCTGTCAGCAGCCCCGCGCGTCTACGAGGCCAAAGCCAAGCGAAGGACAGAGCTGATTTCTGATGTTTAAACATCATCATAGGCGCCATCTTTCCATTCCTCTCTCTCTCTCTCTCGCTCTCTCTTATCTGTGCTTTCTTGTCTTTTATCTTTTATAATTTCACTTCCTCGCTTGTGACTGAACAGAAATTGCTTTCACCCCTTGATCTGCTATTTATCTTTAGTCAGATTATATAATACGCCGAAGAATTGTTAACACATAAAATGCTGCAACACACCGAGTTCGAGTGTATTTACGCAGTGAGTTAAGACTTACCAAAATCGATTTTCTTCATTCATATACAGCCTTGTCTACACACGACAATTTAGCAAAGAAGCAGTTTTAAATTGGATCTGTAGGTACTTTGTTATCAGCAATTATTAAAACAAAAAACAAAAACAGGGAGAAAAGGCCACCGTATGCCAAATTCCATAAGAACTGGACTGAAAATCAGTGGCAAACAGGTCTTATGATGTAATGAATCCAAAGGGGTACAACAGTGAGTGTCTACAGCCATCTGTAAAACACAGCGGAGGCTCTGTCATGGTTTGAGCTGCATGTCTGCCAGTGGTGTTGGAGATCCTGTCAGATTTAAAGGAATTATGAAAAGTACAGTCAGATTTTGATTTGCAATGAACCACCGTGTGGAAAGAATCTAATTGGCCACGGCTTCATTTTTCAGCATGACAATGATCCCAAACAGACTGCCAGTACCTTTTCCGAAAAAAAAAAAAAAATCATCGCTGTATATGTATATACAGTATATATGCCAAAAAAAACGGCTTTTTGAAGCTATGATAGGAAATTTTTTCTCCAGTCTTTCAATTCACACTAACATGTTTCATATCAGAGATTTCATCATAGCGCACACACACACACCACAAACAGCGCCTTTGTACGTGACCACTGCGTGTGTTTTTTTTTTTATTCGGGTCAGTCATGTGTCAGTCATTAACAGAGCTCTTAATACAGACCCATGACCAGCCACAGAGAGATGACGAGGGAATGACTACAGCTTCTGTGCTGAGAGGAACGTGGAAGACAAAGAGTTAAAGCACAACCAGATGAGACTCCCATTTGTGCCGTTAGCCTTCATGTATTCACACACAATAAAATCTGTGATACTTCAAAAGCCATAAGGGAAACACCGCAGAGCAGTTTGAGTTTAGTGAATCTTGCACATCGATCAGAAGTCAGCTTTCAAAGAGAAGACGGGCCCAAAGGTTTTCTGACACAGTAGAAACGGGACTGAACAGCTGCTCTGGGCTGTAATGGACGGAAGAAAAACCTCGTCTCAGGGAGTTGTGCTCTAATGTACAGAGTTAAAACTGTGTTGTGGGCAGTTTAGCTGTCATGGTCTCGAAAACAACCGTGTGAAGGATAGCTCAGCAATAAAATACCAAATAACAGTTGTAACAGGGGCCGGGGATTGGTATCA
Source organism: Cichlasoma orientale (assembly GCA_034780415.1). Taxonomy (NCBI): domain Eukaryota; kingdom Metazoa; phylum Chordata; class Actinopteri; order Cichliformes; family Cichlidae; genus Cichlasoma; species Cichlasoma orientale. The sequence goes on along the minus strand of JAVDPK010003032.1, from coordinate 56,364 downwards.
ATGTGTCCCTTCTCACGACGAAAAAATGCCATCTCGCCTCGTTTTAATGAGCCTCATGAGACAGAGAGCCTGAAGGTTATACACAAAAAAAAAATCCTGGAGGGGAAGGTTACACTTTCACATTCATCCTGTGAGCCCGTAACACACATCTCTCTGTCTCCTCGACTGAATATAACCCCCATTCTATCCCATGACCACCAGTTATGTTTCTGACTGGCAGTCACTCTATATTAAGTTTCCCGTTTCCTCTAAACATTTTAATATGTGTGTGACTAACTTCGCGTCGACTCATCTCTCGGTTTACATTCCACTCTGTCTATCTGATCGTTTGCCCGCCAGCATGCATCAGCTACTCTTTTTTTTGCTCCACTTATTCATTCCTGCTCCCTTCTTCCCGCTGCATACTTCTTTTTAATTCCCTCCATTTCCACACACACACATACACACAAACAACCCCACCCTGACAGTCTTTGAATGTCAGCCTGTCATCCTGTGACCAGAGTCATGACAAAAGCTACAGACTACATTCCCTCTACTATTCCCATGGCCCTAATTAGCTGATTGGCTGCAGTGCAGTGTGACTAGACCACAGTCCCCTCTGTCCACTTGCGTATTTGCCCATGTGTGTGTATGTGTGCATAGAAGTGTGTGTGTTTCAATTAGCATTTCTTGTCATTTTGAAATCCAATAAAGTGGTTATTCAATAATGCTCCAGTTTTCACTTCCTGAGGTGCTTTCACGCAGTACTTTCCAGATATTTGTCAACTACCGTGACCAGAGGAATGGTCTTTTTGTTTGTTGGTCGGTTTTACTTCAATTTGACATGCAGCCATACATTGTGTCTAGAAAAGTACTGGGCCACCTACAAATTACACCTAAAGGGGGTCCTCAGCCATGAAAACCCATGTGACGAAGCTCCCAGCACAAACTTTCGTGCTGCATTTAATGCAAGAGGAGGTTTGGAAGTCTGCAGTTACTGAGTCAGCCGAGTGACTTTTCCACATTAAGCGCCTCAGAGCTCGGGGAACCTGCTCTGTAACTTTACATGGCCTAACACTTTGTGGTCTGAGTTGCTTTGAAGACTGCAAGTGGTCAAAGACCTGCTCCCCGTCTTCGAAGCAACAAAATCGCAAGTTTGTTGCACGTGGTCGCAATAACTTTCATCATGCTGCGGTCTCTGACCACCGTTTTCCATAGCGTGACTGTAACATGACCCAGGCCGGGCATTTAAATAGACAAATACAACACTTTATTGGATGGGCGTTCTTCATGAAGTGACAAAAACTGAGACAACAAGGATTTGCTTGGGTATCAACTCATCCTCAAACCAATCAAGTTTGAGGATGGCTAAAACGGTTATGCCTCTATACAAAGAAGAAAAAACATATCTTTCCTAACCCTCACCCCCCTCTCTTCACTCTACCACAATGACACACACACAGTGAATTGTTTAATTCAGTGGTTTAATTCAAAGGCCAGTTTAATTCAAACCAACTTCATTCATTCAATTTCAGAATTTATCTTCCGCTCCCCATGCAAATGAGTCCACTGAATTTCCTGGCTCTTCTCTTCCCAATGCCATACTTCACATTCACAAACGATCACAATCATACCTGGAAGACAGTATCGCGGCTCTCTTTCACGGAAGCCGCGGCCTCTGAACGGACCCGCGGGTGTAGTTCAGGATTAAGTGCCTTGCTGAAAGAGCGCCTTACTATTACGATCCTTTTTCATCGCGGAACATTTCCAGGAAAGTTCTGATGTCCCTGAAACTACTGGGGCAGGGTTTCTAAAAGTCACGACGAACATGTGAGTACTGAGAATTTGTTTTTTTTTGTCATATGATAATACCCTTACCGCCGATCTAAAAAAGCTGAGGCGATAAAGAGACAGACTGGGTGAATTCGAGAAAGGGCAGCAACAGGAAAAACACAATGGGACAGTTGTTGCTTTATCGCTGTTACATAATTGTTCTGTTCTTTGGCTCTGCAAAACACAACAGGTACTTTTAAGCTCTTAAATGTGTAGATGCTGCAGGTTGCTTACCATATACAATCAAAGTACAGCTGTATATGGGAGTTAACTCACATTGCTTGATAATAACTGGCTTTCTTTCATATATATATATATATATATATATATATATATATATAAAAACACATATAATTTAACTCCACTGGTAAACAGTGTAAAAGGATATTTTCAAATAATATCCAATTTATCTCTTCAATCGCCCAGGGCTGTGCATCTGTTCTCAAGCCTTTGTAAGAAATACTAATTTTACCTTTTGTTGGAAGCATGACTTCTGCAACTAGGAGACTGTTTCCAGTAAAGAACAGCCTAGAGTGCTAAATACTGATACTTTCATTTATGTGTTACAACAGGAGGTGATAAAAAGCAGGAATAGTTGAATGCATGAGAATCTTGCACATTATTGCCTCAGTTTTAAGTAAAGAGAGTGACAGTTTGTCTGAGGATAATAGGGTTTCATCACTTTCCCACTACAGAAATAACAGTTAATGGTGTAATTATGCACCTCAATGGCTGCAAAAAATTTACATTAGGCTTCATCTTTTCTTCAGCCTCATTGTCGCATGATGGGGTTGAATTTGTTTGAGGTTTGTTTGAGTGTAACTAGTGTTGCCTGCCCTCTTTTTGTGTAAAACTTTGCAACTTATCCCGTCTCATCCCATCTGATCCTTCTGTTCCCTCAGATAGAGAAGCTCAGGAGAAAGAGGGAAAATGAGAACAGGAAGAACAATTAGGTAGGAAGCGGATAGAAATTTGTAAGCGCTGCAACCTTGTGGAGGCAAACAAAAACAACATTCTTACATACTAAATGTTATGGCGATCTCACACTGAATGAAGTCTTTGTGTTATTGTCAGCCATAAAATTCAAACCTCAGATAGGTGAAGCAAATCGCATTAATCCCGCTACAATGCAGTGCTCTGCTGGCATTCACGTGGATGTCCTTTTTATTTAAATACCGCCCTCTCAAAGACTGCTGCACGCCAAAACATGCAGGAAAATGAGCTTGGCTACACTCAGAAAACTCCTCATAAACTGCTGCATTAACAGGAGAAAGGGCTGAAGGTAGTGACCTGGCCTACAAACACTACAGATCCCAATCAGACTGAGCATTTACAACAACAAACAAACCAGATTCACAGAGGCCTCATAGGTTACCCCAGTTATCATGTCCATGTCCCAACAAACGTGTGCAGCGGTGTCCGGAAGTGTTTCAGTGGGGACCCATTTCACTGGGGCAACACAGGCGCGCTTGCTTGTGCACAAAAGTTTAGTATACAGCGTAGTTCTTGAATATAAATAACTCACCTTCTAGATGTAATTTATATTTTTTAAAAAATGTCTTTATAATACTGGCAAAACTAGATGTGTATAGTTTACATACTGTTTCAGCTAGAATTTTGTTACATATTCAAACTGATGATGTTATGCTATAAGAAAAGAAGAAATAAATTACGCACTGTCAATGAGGCTTTTTTGAATGTAAGGACAGAGACACACAGAACATACAGAGAAGAAAGAGTAGACATGGGCAGAAAAAGATGAAAAGGATGATCAGGACAATGATACTGAAGGGAGGGGAAAAAAGGTACTGCGGACATCAAATAAAGACAGAAAAACAGGATTATTATCAAAGCACAGAGATGGGAGAGAGCATGGGAGGATAAAAGGGAGGTGCTTGGGAGAGGGACAAAAGGCAGACTGAGTGTGTGTGTGTGAGAGAGAGAGAGAGAGAGAGAGAGAGCCAGAGCCGGTGTCTCTACTCACCACAATCATTTCTGATGGCTCCAAAGTGATGCATTCACAGCCTCGTCTGCCTCCCAGCTGCTTGCCAAAACTGCGGAGAAAGCGCAGAGGTGCGCACAAAGTGAGTGTTACAGCAGAAATAAAGCCACTGCAGAGATGACACAAATATCACACAGTGACAGCAGAAACAGACGCAGTCAATCACATTTGCCCACACCAGCGGGATTATAGGCCAATGAATTTACAACAGCAAATTTGTGCTATACCCAGTTTATGGTGCTGCTCTAATCTTAGACTAAACCAATACAACTTTGACTCGCAAATAATGCTACACGCATCGTAGAAACAAGTAGGCAGAAGAATGTGCAGTGACAGTGCGTGCACCTCACACACACTGCAGACCTGATGAACTCAGTGTACCAGAAATAGCTGTAGGCAACACGAGATGTAAAAGGAAATAAAGGCTAAGAGACCGAATGTCAAAATATCCGTTTAGGATATTTGACCAGTTTTACTTTGTTTTGACACTTTAAAGAGAAACCAAACAATTAAAAAAAAAAAAAAAAAAAAAAAATTTTAATTTGACCATTTTTATTGATATCTGAGTAATCCCTACTCTGTGTTAATGGTCTTTATCCATAATTGTGAAGCATTTTGTCCGTCAGTACAGCCTCTGGACATAAATCAGTACCATTCTTATGTAAAATAAAGACAACTCGCAATGCAGTTTTCAAGGATAGACACAGCTGTGTGTAATTTTGTGTGTGCTGGCAACCCCACTGATGGGTGACACTCTTTTACATCTAAGTCACTGTGCACAGCAGAAGAGCTAAAATTAGTTATGACTGCATGATAATAGAAAACTCAAGCTCTACCCTAGCCAGTGTCAGCAGCAGATTTCCCCTTTGAAGCATCCATCTATCTATCTATCCATTTTATGCTGCTTGGTGTTATGATTCAGGGTCATGTCTTTCTGTTTAGGCCCTCCCACTGGAGAGTGAGTGGGCTTGTCCGGTTTCTCCCCTCCCTTTTGTTTGTGTGTGTGT
>JAVDPK010003032.1:39025-51443 GCA_034780415.1 Cichlasoma orientale | reverse complement strand
TTAGATTAGGGACACTCAGCACTGTTTTGTTTGTTGTTTTGGCATTGCTCACCTCCGAAGCCAATAAACTGCTGCCTGCTGTATCTTAAAAGTGGTGTTGCTGGTCTTTCTTGAGCGTGGTTGGAGTGGGGGAGTAGCACTTCATGTTGTGCCCCGTTTTCCCCTAGACTTGGGACGTAACATTGGGCTTTGGTTGTGGGTGCAGCACACTCAGCCAGCTGAGAGACATGATCTCACAAGCATGTCCTCTATCTGCCCTGGGGTCTCTGCCCAGTTGGACATGCCTGAAACACCTCACCTAGAAAGCATCCTACTGAGGCCACAACCGCCTCAATAGGCTTCTTTCTATGCTGAGGAGCGGCAGCTATTCTCTCTGAATGACCGAGCCACGCCCACCCTTTGGAAGAACCTCTTTTTCACCGTTTGTGCACCCACAGCTCTTGACCTCGGCTAGTTCTTCACCACAGCAGACCGCCTCACAACAGATGCCATACCAATCCGTCTGTCAATCTCCCACTCCACTCTCCCCCGACTTGTAAATAAGACCCTTGATACTTGAACTACTTGACTTGGGGAAGCAGCGCCTCCCCTCCCTGGAGTGACACTAGGTTGAGGAAAATGCATGTTTCCACAAGACAGATAAAAGTGGTCACTAGTCTGTGAGATGGGTTTTAGCAGTACAGTTGTGTCAGTGGTTTATGGCAAAAGTCTAACCACAGGGAGAAAAGAGGAAGCAGCGCAATAAATATTTGTGTTTAATGTTTTCCAGAGAGACTAAAAAAAAAAAAATGGGTAATTTTGTCCACTGATAAGCAGGAGGAGAGCAGCTGATGTTGTGGTGAGTTTGCCCTTTTCTTGTACATGGAGAGGGTACAATCAAATCGTTGTTACAAATCAACTGTTTGACTTTAATGCTACAGCGCTGTGAAACGTCAGCGGCCGTTTACAACTTCATTCTGAAACCCAGACTGAGCTGATGGCTACAATGTAATCACTGTCATTATGATCATCTGGATGTTCAAAGCTTCCTTGTTGTGCTTGAAGCACCGCTGACATACTCTGAATGCGCCTTCATGTCTGTTGGCACATACACATAAAGCAAGGATCCATGCTTCCCATGCCCTGCGAGTGTGTGAAAGGTGTGTGAGGTTAAAAAAAAGTGGCACCAGAGCACTGTTTGAGGACCTGGTTTTAATCATGGAAGCGTGCTGAGCTGGGAGAGAACCAACTTTCACTCCTCTCTGATTTCATTCTCACACTGTCACACGGTGGCGTCCATCTGGTTTGCAGCTTTTTGTTTTCCCTCACTTACATCCTTCTGGTCTCCTTTATACATCTCTTTTTATCCTTCAGCTCCACACTTTCCTCTCCATCCCCTTTCTCTTCTGATCATCTTTACCCTTTCGATGGCTCTCTTTTTTCTTTACCCATATTATGCCACTTTTAAATAATTCCCTTTAACCTCATGTTTCCTGTTTTTATTCATCTGCTTCCTTTCCCATGCCCAATCCATCTCTCCCTGTATCTCTCTTTTCTATATCATTTTTTCCTCCCCTCTCTCCTCATCTCATTCTGTATTCCCTTTCATCATTTCTTTTACTCCTTTTACTGCGGGTCTTTGCTTTCTCTAGGTCAAAAAAAAAAAAAAAAGAAGCAGCAGCAGCAGCAAACTTTCATCTCACCACATCTTAAATCACGGCTTCATACCGACAAACAACACTCCGGATTTAGGGCTCACATAAAAGTCTGTCTTTGTAATGTGTTCTAATGATAGAAACAATGATGAAAGTCCTGGGTTGTTTTTTTTTTAAACACGATTTTCTTCCATCAGACAGATTTTCCAGGAAATATTAAAAGTAAACTGTTATGAAGAGAATGCGAAATCAAAAATTTGGTGCATCACACCGAGGGAGGAAATAAATCTACAGCTGCAGGAGATGGTGATGAATAGAATTTTGCTGGAAATCTGTCACTGTAGCTGAAATAGGCCAAAATTACTGTGTTTTTTGTTTTGTTTTGTTTTGTTTTTTGGCAGCACAATAAAAGGATTAAAAAAAAAAAGCTTTACGTTAACTTTTCTACAGAAAACTTATTCACAAAATACGAGACACTTCTTGTTTTCATAAAGCGCTCTGGTCAGGTGAGTCTGGGGACATCAGTTACATTGATTTTCTCAATTTAATACCATTTATATATGTTTACTGTATTTGGATCGATAATTTATTGGGCAGCTCTGATGATATTAAGCTGTTTTATTCCTCCCTGCAGGTAAGAGGCACAAATCAGCTGCACAAAGCGTTTTGCTCTCATCCATCAGTGACACGCAGCACATGGGTCTGACCATCGATCTCCAAACTGCTTCACACCACAGCGTTTTCTTTTATTCGTATTTGCAGATCTATAATGTTTCTTTACTGATTTCATTAGAAAAAACAAAAACAGAAGCACACAAGTGAGCAAATGTGATGAAACTCATACACTGACCGTGCAGCAGCTCCCACCAGAGCATGAACACCCAATTGTTCCCAGCGAGGAATGCAGTCAGCTGGACAGGGAGTTTGTTCAGAGCCCTTAGCCTGGAGGTCAGTCTGACTCTGACAGGATCTCTCTACACTCCACTGAGGCGAGACGCCTGGTCCCTGTCAGCGCTACACAAAGCCTGCCAAGCCTGTCTCCTCACTGTGTGTGGGCGGGTGTGCGCAGGGCAGCGAGACAGGTTGTGCCAGAGAAATAAAGGAGAGATACAGTTTGCTATTGCTAAAGAAAAAAGGATTTCAGCCTCTCGCATCCACAGTATTATACTGTATATACTTTATGTGTTTGTCTCTCTCTCTTTTTTTTTTTTTTTTTTTGACCTTACCACATTTCCACAAAGGGACGAGAGCCAAACAAACTTGAGTCAGCTGTGAGTTACCGAGGTTATGTGTGGGCGCACATGTGTGTACCCATCAAATGATGCTGCTGCCCTGAGTGGACTGAAATGTGATATCTCTGTGCTGTCATTTGGTGTGAATCTGCACCTCACAGAGGAAATTAGACAGACCTCTAAAACCACACTATGACCACACATTGGCCTTCAATCTTACAGGATGAAAGTGGATTTAAAGTATCATTAACTCATGAAACAAACACGCCGTGTAGGGTTTCAATAGTTGAGGTCTTACTGGATTCCAGTTCTTTGGTAGTCACTCTTTGTTTCTGCATGAAAATAGTTTCTCATTCAGCAACCACCAGTCTCTGGCCTGTGCTACTGAGGCCTTAGCTAAGTACCAACTAGTTTCTAACTAGTGATTTGTTGAGTCACATTGCACCATTAAACATAAGAAAGGTCTTGGTTATTAAAACATAACTAATGCAGTGGCTGCATGAAAATATGTATAGAACTTCTAAATACAGTTTAGAGGCATAAAAACTGGTTCCTTTTGTAAATGTAGACATTTCTTTTATACGTCTGTTGTTTGTTTCAGAGTTCGCATTATTCATACAGTGATAAATAACCTCTCTATAAAATGAGTTTTTGTGGTCTGACCCATTTATTAGTGGTGTGAACAGATAGATATTCTTCAGACCTCTATACAGTACCAGCTAGATGACATCATTAGTCAATATCAAACAGTTCAGGTCGTGCCAGATGAGTTGTAAATGATAGGAAATTACCTTTCAGATGCATTCCTGCAATTACAGAGCACAAACATCAATAATGTATGCTGTATTAATGGATGATCTATGTTGGTCTAAAGATATTACTACACACAGCACAAACACTTGTCTGCCAAAATCTATCATCATGATAGGCTCCAAATAGAGGCAAATAAGTGGATGGATGGATGGATGGATGGATGGATGGATGGATGGATGGATGAATGGATGGATGGATGGATGGATGGATGGATGGATGGATGGATGGATGGATGGATGGATGGATGGATGGATGGATGGATATTCCTTATGTCTGTGAGGCATTCATTTCTGACAAAAGCTTTAAACAATAAACCTCTCTTAAGTTAATAAGTGAGGAGTAGTTTTTGAATAAATCAGCTTTAATCTTTGCCATCTCTTTCATCTTTTTGGAACGGAACTCTCTTCCCTTAGAACTGAAGCTGTGTCTTTGTTGGATTTCAGCAGGTGATGATTTCTCTCCCCTCTTTTCCAGCAAAAACAAGTTGTCGGCAGAGCTGAGAACAGGTTCAGTGCCGGTGCAGTGACAGCTGCAGTGCCCTGGGCAATAAACCATGACAGCCGGCATAGAAGCTGACCACACACACACACATTCACACAGCCCGAGGTGTCTATTGTCTGAAGCGTGGAAAAGCCAACAAAATGCTCAATTGTGCACAAAATATTAATTAAATGGTAAATAGCTCTTTTCTACTTTTACTGAGCACTTAAAACACTTTTAGAGCACTTTAATCTAACATGGGAGCATCAGGGGAGAGGGATTCAGTGTCTTGCCCAAGGACACTTTGACATGCAGACTGGAGGAGCAGAGGATTGAACCACTGACCTCCCGATTAGCAGATGACCCACTCTACCTTCTGAGCCCACAGTGAAGCTGTGGTTCAGGAGGTAAAGGGGGGTCTTTTGGAAAGAGTAAATGAAAGGGGATCTAACAAGGGGATTTAAACCTATGCCACAGGTATTGATTATTCTGGAACCATACGCCGTAACTTGACATGCATCCTCCCTAGAAATGTAACTACATGATGTGTTGACGCAGTCTGCAATGACTGTGATCGGCACATTAAGTACCATCATTCCCTCCTACACATTTCTGGATACTACTTTTTGATGCAGTGTTACGGTCTTCAAAACATGCCAAAAAAAAAGATCTGTTTGCTCTAAAGTACACGCTGCCCTTCCTTACATCTATCACACGAATCTGTCCGTGTTGGACGCATTCTCACTAGTGGAAATGCTCCGGCTTTGGCAAGGCTTGGTGCCTGGGTACAGCATCCAGGACATGACGCACATTCGCTCGCTGTGAAGTACCTGTGCTATTCAGTCACGGGCTCTGATTATTTCACAGACCCTAAACTGGCAGGGGTCCGTTGATTATCCAGTTCAACTGATTCAAACATTTGCAGTCTCACTTACAACTCTGCTCGTCCGCGTGTGAAAATGAAGCCAGAAAAGTTTCCACTTCCAAACTGACAGGCTATGTTATACTGGACAACATCCGCGTGTGTAATTTGAATCAACAGAATGTTTGAAAGAAACACGTTAATTAAACCTCAGCAGAGGTCCGCGCCCATTTGGCACCCATGTTTCTATAGTAATAATGTCCAGCAGGAAAGAAAGAAAACCACAGGCCACAGTTTTGCGCACACACACACACACTTCTACTTCTCAGTCTCCTCGGCTGTTCTTCCCCTCATATTTAGTGCTTGGTTGGCTAACGCTGAGCGCTCTGACTCATATTCAGAATGGAGAGCTGGGCCAGCAGTCACCATCAGACCACCAGCACACAAAAAAGACTGCCAGACAGGCTGCAAATAATGATGCAGTGGGCCATTCAGAAACATCACAACATATCCATGTGAAGACCAGCTATCAGTTAAAAGGGTGACCTCAAACGTAACCGCATCAGGATTCAACTCCAACGCACTGACTCAGAGTTTTCACAAATCTTAGAGAACGAATCCTCCACGCTCAACAAAACTAACGCTCATTCATTCCTGCCCTGCATGTGGATGTTGCAATCTTCACTTCCTTCTAGCACGGCAATTTTCCAGAAAACAAAGAAGTGAGCAGTTTTGTGTGAACTCAAGGAGAAGAAGTATCAGAAAAATAGGAAATTATGCAGTAATCACACTAATATAGCTGAATATTTTGATTGTGTTGATGTGGACAATTTTTCTTCTGTATCTATAGCATCATAAATAAAGTGTTTAGTAACAAACTGAATTTCCACTGCACTGATCACTCTTCACTACATACCTGCATTTCAGCCCACATGCTTGTTTAAAGGTGTTTCTGCCCCTCTAAGAAAGCCATCGCAGCTATGTATGACAACACACAGGACTCAGTAGTGTGGTTTTTCAGAGTAGTGCTAAGCCACAGTGCCCTGGGGAGATCCTGGCTGTCCAGCTGGTTAAAGGCTGGCAGGCAGGAAATGAAGCGTGCTGGGCTGAAGAATGCGTAAAGAAAGAGCGAGGGAGTTTTGAAAAATCCCTCCTGAATTAGCGCAATCGCCGCTGCACTACAGCAAGAGTGCAACAAAAGCTTTAGCGTTACTAACCAGGATCAGGAATACTGGGGGTCCACTCCTCTGGATTCCTTGTATGTGAAATAATATCCAACATATTATCCGCAGTGAGGAGGGGAGAAAAGTTCATCATTTAGAAAATCCAGGATTCGATCCAAGTGTGTTTGTTTTGCACTCCAGAGTATGAACAAGTGAGAAGTTTCCTCAGAAAGCAGAAGCTGCTTTCAGCGAGAAGTGTGTTCCCTCTCTGTTCACTTCTGTCTGTCTGTCCGCTGGCTCCAGTGAGGTTTCTATTTGTCTATGTGTGTGTGTGTGTGTGTGTGTGTGTGTGTGTGTGTGTCTCTGTGTGTGTAGTCTGCTCATTTCCTGCTGGCTCCAGGCAGGCAAGGCTCTAGGCAGGCAAGCTGCTCAGGAACACATGGTCATCCACTGCTCTGCCAGGGGTTCCGCATTCCTCTCTCGCTCTCTCTCTCTCTCTCACTGTCTCTCACACACACACCCTATTAGCTCCCTCTGTGACCCCTTTCAAGCCCCCCGCTGCTGCTCGTACTCCAACACACGCCCTCCGGTCCTTTCCAGTCAGCGACCCCCCCAATCCTACCCTTCTCTGTGTAATCAACTGGGCCATATTGGAATGATACACATACGCACAATCCTAGCTGCCCTGATATTCTGATGTTATTGATACTTTGTGTTACAATTGCCAACACTCTGATCAAGAGTAACAAAACTTGTAGCTAGTGATTGGTTTTTTTTTTTGTGTTAACTAGACTTTTTTAAGGCAAACTGTGATTTCTGTGTTTTCAATCATAATTTTTTTCCTGAATTTTACTCACTTGTATATTTAGGTTGCCTTTGTTAGCCATTTACTCGTATTTACGTCTTTATTTCATCAGCACGGTGGTGCCACACCCAGTATGAAACATGGATGTAGCTCCCGGGTTGGAGAAATTAAGAAAAGCCTTAAACCTGCATTTTATCTGAAGGCCAAAAGCTACAAAAAGACTCCCAGTCCTGCTGAGGTTTTGCAGACACATGACCAGTCCCAGATCATCTGGCAATCACCAGTCATCAGTGAAAAATGAATATTCCCCAACCGGTTGCAAGTGGTTGCTGGCGGTTGTTAGCAGTTGTTGGGGAAAATGATTGCTAAAGTTGTGGCTTTTGAAACATGCTGGCTGCAGCTCTGAGGCACAACGTTTACTTTCAAGGCAAACCTTCATTTCCAATTTGCGTTGCACTTTTTCACACTTTACTACCACTCAGCTAGCAGTTTGCAAGTATTTACAGACACACATGAAAAACTACATGCATCTGTGGAAATCTGCTAGCAACCAAAGCAATCACTGGGATTTCACCCAACAACAGCCAGCAAACTCCAGGAAGCATTGCCAACTAGTCGGGGAACTGGCAGCCGGTGATTGCAGCACGTCCAGCTCTCGAGCAATGTTCCCGAAAAAACCTCAATAGAAGTCTATGGTAAAACTGAATAATAAATATATAAATAAATAAATAAGTATTTTTTTTTGTTTTTTTTTATCTTGGTCATACCATTATTCATAGGATTATCTGTGGTATGAATGGTTTCATAGTCAGACCCGCATCTCGTCGTCACATCCATTTTTTTAATTTATTTTTTTACAACCAAGATGGCAACAGTGGAAACGCTCATCTCAAGGATGGAAGATTGTGGATTCCAATCAGAAGTCAAAGTTTTCCATCAAACTCTGAAATGTTCTCACATTGTAAATAACAATTACAACTGTAGTTAATTACCTGAGAGCCACAGACCAATGCCATGGGTGCAAGAAACACATGAATCTATGATTCTGTTTAAATGCTGCGTGAGGCCATACTTCAGCCATGACTGTCAGCTTGTTTCGTTTACTCCAACAGATAAAGCAGTCAGCCAGAAGCCAGCTGTTTCTTTTGTTTTTAGATATTACTGAACAGAGGGTCCTCTCCTTTTTGTTTTTGGCATGTGTTGCTTCTGTTTCAGTCCAACTACAACAACAGAGGGAAAGGTAAACACGGAGCGAACAGCCGGCCTCAAGCAATTGCTGTCACAGCCTTTTCTTTTACCATCAGCTCCAGTGTTTAAACAGGTGCAGCGGCGCTGTTTAAAGTACTGTCATTTTTTTTGGCAGTCTGAGTGCTCTGAAGACGAGGAGGGCTTGACATTTTCATACAATATGGGCTTATTAAATCACAAATGTCGCTGATGAATCTCCACCCGGACGTAAAAACCTCTTCTCTCACTGACAGTGAGATTACTGACCGACTTCTTATATACATACATGGATAAAATTTTTGGTACCCTTCCGTTAAAGAAAGAAAAATCCACAATGATCACTGAAATAACTGAAACTGACAAAAGTAATATTAAATAAAAATTACTGAAAATTACCTAATGAAAATCAGACGCTGCTTTTAAATTGTGGTTCAACAGAATTATGCTAAAACACAAACTCATGAAACTGGCCTGGACAAAAATGGAACAGAAATAGAAAGCTTTTATTGCCATCAAACGTGGGGCGGGACCAAAATGTAGCAGCTGTCTCAGTTCAGTGCCTTTCCTTTGTAAAACCATAATACGAAAGATAAGAAAAATGCTGTAAAACCAGTATGTATATACTACAAAAAGCAAGAGTATAAATATAAATCAGAAAGCAAGGAGTTACATAGAAATAAATAAATGCAATAAATATACTAAATATACCAAATATTGCACAGATGCCAGTTATTGCACGGAGAAAAATATGATCGGACCCTTAACTTAACATTTTGCTGCATAATCTTTTGAGGCAATCAAGCGATTTAACTCTCAACGAGATTTCTGCACCTGTCGACAAGTAATTTGGCCCATTCCTCATGAGCAAACTGCTCCAGCTGTCTCAGGTTTGAAGGGTGCCTTCTCCGGAAGATTTATAAAGTGGAGATATTCACTTTTATATTTGCACCAAAAAAAAAACTGTTGAAGAATGTGAGAAAGAAATCTGCTCCATGCTGCTTAACATGGACTTACAAGCACGCTATACAAGTGTGTGTTTTTGTGTGTGCGCATATACACAAACAATTCCTTTACAGAGCTCCATCTTTTCATATCTCACAGTTCTGCCACTGCCATTATCTAGTGTACAGATGAAGGCAGGCATATACAGACATGCAAGAAGCTGCACGATCTTGGCGGCATGTCATATGGAGTGTAGATGTCTAATATCTAATCCCACCTCATCTCCCCGGGACTGAACATCACCTTGTCTCACCCCCAAATTGTGTTCTTCTCCTGTGAGTGATACATACCAGCACCTTGCCAGGTACATGTGCTCCTTGACGAAGACTGATCCTGAGAGCAGGATGTACCAACAGGTAGCAATGCTGTCTGGGCTGGAAGAGAGAGAAACATCACACGTGTCACACACAGTGAAAGCTGTTTATTACTGAAGTCTGAAGTGCACACCACATGAACCCCCCGACATCATTTCAGAACTTCTGTTACATTTCAAGAGTACGAGTGAATTAAATTTGTGCTTTTTGAAGGTAAGTAGATTGGTTTTCCTTAGGCTATTCAATTCAGCTTCCCGGTTACGTTGGTTTTCTAGGTTCTTTCAGCTGTTAAGAGCAGAGCTTCCTGGCACAATTTCACGTATTTCTAAGGTGAATGGAGAAAAGCATAAAGTCTGAAGAAGTTAAACCTCCAGCAACATTTGTAATGTTTGAATGACATGTTTTGGCTCCTGGCCTTCACCAAGGATGTCATAAGACACATTACAGAAACCATTTGAAAGGCACATCAAGTAGAAGAGAATATTCATCAGTAAGCTCGGCCTCGGTACCGCAGCTTCATACGCACCCCATACAAAGCAGATGTTTCGTTTTAGAATATAAAACAGACGGACTCTTAATTTGAAATCTGTTTTCGCACATTTGTCTTTTCAGAATTAAAGCTATCATAAAAGAGAATACAGCATGTCATCAGTCATGATCAATAGCTATCCTGCACTATTATGCTAATTTTTATGAAAGTACAGACATTTGTACATTTATGACATTTATGGCTAAAAAAGAACAAATAAAAAAAAGCCGGGATCCTTGAGAGACATTTTTTTTTTCCAGGGCTTTGAAAAATGCAGGAGTCGTGTCTGGAGAACTGAAGAGCGAGAAAATAAAAAGCACACTTGCACTCTGAATCCCAAGTGCTGCATTGCGCATTAGCATAAACGTATTCTTAGGATGCCAAGCGCTATAGAATCATCATAATGCGATTCTATAACAATCCATTAACATCAGGTCGGGCATGAACAGAGCTGGAAAAGTCTCACAATCCAAGCTGCGATATGGAATTATTTTATCTGAAAACAAACGGATCCAAACTACGTGCTGTGTGACTTTCCGTGGTATTCCGTGCACACTGTATATATGATATCCACTAACGGCAAACACCAGACTAACTAACTCTGCAGCAACAGGGTGCTCGTGTGAGCAGTAAGCGACGATGCAGTCATACATGGAGGGGCGCGTCGGGGGGAGAAAACACAGTATCTGAGCCCGAGGGTGCGAATATGAAGTGTTTGAAGAGTGCTGATGAAAAGAGGTACCACTAAGAAAAGAATTATAAGAAAATATACCAAAACACATAACAGTTTGATGGACTCTATACAATTTCCGCAAATTTGATTGATTACATTTATTTATAATATTAATTAGACATTTTTCATCTATAAGTGACAGCTATGGAAAATCACTTAAAATGAAATTTTAATTTCATATAATAAAGTAAGGGTTACATAAAAATTACGGGCTGGCTAGACTCAGTTTTCCCACCTGGCTCACACAGATGATCAAAGATGAAAAGAATCACAATTTAAATGTGTCCTATTCTGTGGCCCAAAATCTACTTATACAAGCAGAGCATCGATCACATCTTTGTAATTCTGCATCTCAAATGAATGCGTTTCAGCATTAATTACCTAAATGTTCAAGGGTACACCCCCCCCCTTCATTTAGAAACAGCAGACTGACTCTGTCGTATTGCAGTTTAAAACACGTCTTGTTGCACCAAAGTCACTTTGAAGACAGCGACTGACGGCCCCAGATCTGCTCCCCGTCACTGAAGCAACCATTTCAAAAGCAGCTGGACTGCGAGTTCATTGAATATGGTCGCTATAATTCTGGCCGTGTCGCCGACTCCAACCACTCTCTTCCCTAGTGTAACTGTTGCATTAGTCTTTGTGAGCAATCAAAAAAAATACCAAACTTTGTATGAGAGCTCACGTTCACCTGAATCCACACCGGGCCTGAAAATGATCATTATGCACGTCCCTTTATGAGTTTTCTTTTCTATCTACGCGCATCGTCATCACGAGCCTGGCTATTTCCCCAAACAAACGTTTGGGGAGATCTGATGTGCGAAACATGATTTCAGGGTAGCCTTCACATCATGTATTCAAGTGAGAGTCTATGATAAATATTGTATTAAAGTAGTCATTTCTGTAGTGAATGTGTGTTCATTCAGCCTGCGAGTGGTTCAAAGCCTTCACATTTGTTGCAAATATCCAATCTTGGGAACAAGACTTAACAGATGCTAGTGCATGCTACTCAAGGTGATACACTTGATCCATTTTGCGTAACTGGAACTGATCTCTTTGTAGTACAGAACAAGCAAGAACGGCCAATGTGGTTAAAAAAAAAATGAAAAGGAAAGAGTGAGACACAGAAGCTTAGACAACCCCAGTCGTTCCAATTTTTTTGCTTTATTTCAGGGTAAACTGACACCCCCCCCCCCCCCAAAAAATATAAATAAATAAATAAATATTGAAAGATACCTTGGGCATTTTTCGCATTCGTCTGGCTCTATTGATTTAATTGGAGAAACAACTGGCAAAACCAATAGCAAAAATGATCTTTTTACAGCCTTAATCTCATCTGCATCACATCCACTTCTCTGCAGGTTGTTTCATTTGATGTTTTCCGTGTTTTTGTAATCACTGAACGTGGCGCGGGGAAGCAGATATCCTACGATCATTATGTTTAAAAGCAGACAGAGGAAATAGTTTGTTTTTTGAATTGTTGGGCCTAATAGAGGTTAACATGATTAACTTTTACTGCGGTTTCATTGCAGAGACCTTGACTGCTTTCATATGCAGCCTTTTTAGTGTGTGTGTGTGTGTGTGTGTGTGTGTGTGTGTGTGTGTGTGTGTGTGTGTAATTAAG
>JAVDPK010003032.1:0-25913 GCA_034780415.1 Cichlasoma orientale | reverse complement strand
GAATTTATATTATTTACAGAACTGCACAGTGAGGTCCAAAACTCCACTATTTTGCAGATGTTCTATATACAATTTTCGTTTCTGGTTGACTCAGAAATCAGATAATATGTTTTCAGAACCTGCTACTCCAAAACCAACTTTGGTTTTCAAGTACATTATTAGTATTGTAGATTGATTAGTGTAAATTCCGATGCTTTGACAATATTGTGACGCCAATGAAACCCTGTGAATTGTATACATGAGCGATGCTCTGAAGAAAAACAGGCCCCTTTGATATAATTCAGATTTGATCTTTGGTAAAAACCTGCAAATGTCAACAGCAGCCATGCTGATCATCTGTTGCTACTTGTGCACCGTTGCCTGAGCATTTCTCAATGGGTTTCTTGAGTGCAGCCTAATTAGCTGATTGTTTTCTCATTTAAAAACACTTAACGGTTTTCAGTTTCACACGCTTTCAGTAAAACACCTTCACTGGCAGTGTGTTTAGCTCACTGCACAGCAGGTACATGTAAAGTAAGGGCAGAAGGGTGGAATCTTGTTGGCTGACCAACATGCAAGAACACTTACATGTGTCCACAATGTCACAGCAAGCAAAGGAGTGAGGAAGTTTTTATTGAAATTCAAATCTCCCTTGGAAAAGATAAAATTTTCATCTAAACCCTTTCTCCAAAATGCCCTCAATTTACTACGTCATAGGTGAGCAGGTCTTCTTTGTCATGATTGGGCTCACACGGTGTTGGCGAGGCAAACAGGAAGTTCAGGGAATCCAGCGGTCACATTCCCAGCATTCCACAGGTGAGCGCCCTGCATTCTTTTTCAAACATGTCAGCAAAGGAGGTGACCAAACATGTGATCCAGAGAATGACTGCATGAATGAGTATGCAGGTGACTGAAAACACTTAAAATAAGTGAGAAACTGGCAAGATAATCAAGCAAGCATGTAGGCAAACAGTGGTACCAAGAGGTGACGATTTTAAAGAAATAAAAGTGTTGAATTTAGAAATAAAAACTTCCCGTTTAACAGAACAGAAACGTGCACAAGACCAGAAATGTGACGGAGCGGGAAAAACCATTTGGGGATTTGTCGCACACGCAGAACTGAGTAAACGGGCATGAGTCAAAATGATAGTTGAGCCATCAGATTGAGACACACGGTTTACTGTTTGTTGCTTAACTAAACCACACGTCATCATGTTTGCTTACATTTTATCATCACTTTCGACTTGTACTCACAAGTCTCTGTAAACACAGAGGAGCGGAGCTGGCATATCGTGATGTGTAAGTGGTTTGGTTTACAATCTATTGCATAAGTTCTTGCTCGTTAATTGCGTGTTGCTCAATCACGCTGCTGGAGCGTCGCCTCCAGGTGCGTACTGCTGACTTGCATGTGGGCTGCAGTTTCATTAAGTGGAATTTCAGTTACTGCACAAACTTGCAGAAATTGTAAAGACACGATTTATGTGAGCTTATAATCCTGCAACATATGTTCAAAAAGTCCCTGAACGAATGAATGAAAATCAAATTGCATTGTGGATCTAATTCTGCCAAGGCTAATAAATGACTGTGAGAACAAGCGCACAAAGACCTGAGTGACGACAAGTTGAGTTCCAGCTCGGCTTCATTCTTGTAAAGCTTTTAAAGAATGGCAAAGCAGGAATGTTGTCAGTACGAGTATCTTGGGGTTTTTTCCGCTTAACAACAACAATGTTCCGTGATCCCTTGTTTTCAAAACGAGCTCCACGTGGAGTAAACTGAGTCTGTTTTGAATATTAAAATTTCAGGTGAGCAGCTGCGCTCAGTGTGCATGACGTTAAAGGACAGAGAGGAGACTGTGTATAGAGAAAACACTGATCTAAAACAGCGGTTTTCCAAATGTTTTCATACGCGCCAGCGGGCAAGCCAAAATTCCCAGCCACACCTTATTGATCTCTGCGCAGGACAGCCTCCATGTCATCTGTTCTTTTGTCCTGATTCCTGCAGGTCATAGGTGCTTGAGCGTCACCGCTTCACTAGCAGATTCCCTGCCGCCATCACCTTATCAGACATGTTTACGAAATCCTGCAAATGTTGCTGCCTGTGGTTCGGACCCAACGCTCTTTTGAAGTGGGACAAGCTTCTCTTAAATGTGATGTCTGGTTTCCAAAGCTTGCCATGTTAGCATCGACTTCTCCCCACCGATGACGTCCTCGGGAGTCGTATTCACTGGTGGTTAGTTGTGGTTTGCACCACACAAGAAAGTGACTCATTTCCCCCTTTATTATCCTCCTCTCTGTCAAACATGGCCTTTGATGTGTCGCACTCTCATAATACCACCATCCAACCACTCGGTAAACGGACTGGAGTTCCCTTTCACTTTTTTAGGGGAAATGAGTGCATGCAATGTACAGATGCACTAAATGAACAATTCATTCATAGTTTGTTTTTTAAAAAAAAATCTATAATGTTTGTCACAAAAGCCCACAGCAAAGTAGATCTGGCTCAACAAACACACGCACACACCAATCTAACATAGTTAAGATGTAGAAAAACAAACTCACTGCTGCTTCTCGCAGTAAGCAGCTTTTTTGCACTTAAAGGACTCATAATGAAGACATAATAAGGCCAAACATGCATGCACAGTGTCAACTTTCATCTTAACACAGCACAGCACTAACACTGATCTATTTTTGTTTGATCCAGAAGTCTGTATAATGTGCTGCTGAAAAATTAGCACCCTGATTTTGTTTAGAATTATGGCGGGGGTTTAGGTCGGAGGGTCGAATAGGAAGCAGAGGGGAGAGGGCAGACAGCAGTCAGCAGCCTGGGGTTTGTGTTGTGATGTGGACAGTGACTCACTGTTTCCACAGCGGGATCTGCCAAAAAGAGGCCTCCCACAACACCGCTTCTGTCAGCACTCCAGACTTCATCCCACTCAATAGGAACGGCTGGCAGCCAGTCCATGTCAAACGTATGGGATGAGACAGTTCATTCCAACTACCAGAATCTGCTAATTACAGCTGGGTAGGAAATTCTTCTTGTGATCTGTAAGACGTGATGGATTTCTAAACATTTTGCGTTTCGTGAATATGACATTTTTGACTCGGAAGAAAACTCCAAACCACGGCATGCCAGGGAAGAAACAACCACACGTTACCAGCTCTACTGTTCTCTACTGTTCAGCTGCCTTTTCTACAATGTTGGAACTTTTTCTATTATTAATTATAATACAGCTTTGGCATAAACCTTACACTGGGTGGTGGTCTAATCAATTTGTCAAGTACTGTATATATACCGAATCCCTTCCCCAACAGGATTTGGGGTGCATCTCTACTATAAAATATTTAAATAGTCACTGTAACAATAGCCTGACACAATAATAATAACGCCCAGTTGAGCTGTTTTAAATGGGCAAAATATCAACAGAGTTCAAGTCTAAGATAAATAAAGACTCTTTTGAGTCATGCAATGTTACTTTAGATAGAGTTAATAATATAAAAATTTACTGGAAATCTATATTAGCTGCACAAAGCTTTCGAGGGCGCGCACCGCAGATTTTCTGAGCTCCCCCCAAATGCAGATTGTTAAAGTCTCACAAACGTTGCTGGTATGCTATGATTCAAGGTGAGAAACAGGTCATGGCTGCTAACAGTTTGCAGCCAGGCCACTTACAAGAATAACAGTAATGGAGCTGGACTCTCTTGGGGAGACCACATTACTATGATCCCAACCTGAAAAAGTTACGAATTATATACAACATCTGGAAGGATGTGGATCAGGTGTGCCTCTTTGTATAACATTCTGCCTGTGCACTCTGCCAGGAACTATAAAATGATTTTTTTAAAAATCCATGGAAAAAAAAAAAGTGACAGGCAATACTCCAAAAAAAAAAAAAAAAAAAAAAAAAAAAACAGGAAAAAAGGAGCCCTCAAACCAAGTGAAAGTGTTTATTGTCCCATTGGCTGGTTAATTGTGCATATTCTGATCCAGTTTCTAGGAATTTTATCATATACCAAGACCAGTTAAAGAGATTCAAGTTTTTATATTTGCAGTATTTACTGGATCACTACACACTGTTAGTTTGCGTTACACCAAGGCCCTAACACACTGTGAGAATAAACAGATATTAGGTTACTCTTTATTATTGATACCTCACGAAACAGTGAAGAAACTCAGTCACTGTACAGAGTCCTGACTGAAATATGTTACGTTGGCTGTAAATCACTTCACGAGATTGTCAAGTGGAAATGATGCACAAAGACCACTCAATCACACACACACACACACACACGAGCATTTCTAATCTTCAGTCTTCAAAACGCCCTGACTCATCTCAACAGACTGAATGGCTCACTGTCAGCAGCTCAGACCTCTGGAGATAATGCGCACTAACCTTGGTTTGGCTGTTTTGTGTTCACGAGCGAAACAAAGAAGCAAATACACGTTTAATTCCCTTGTGTATCCGCACTGCCTGACTACTGCAAGCAATGCTGCTGCTGTTGACGACAGCCCAGTCTCTGAGGAATTTACAGGGCAGGGTGCTCAAAACCAACATACTGGGTGTGCTTTACTGAGTCTGCCACACAAGGGGAACATGCTTTATTGCTGTGGCAACAAATATAAAATAAAAGGAGGTCAAAATGCAAGAAGCTGCGACATTTACTACTGCGCATTTCTGTCACCCATTGTTTGCTGGGTTACAAACATGGGCACTTTTTCCCCTTCAAAGCCCTGAATGGTGGCTGAGTGAAACTGATCTCACAATGTTATCTGGGAGAGAGTGATATGGATTTCAGGCAATACTGCAAAGCACAGATGACCAACGTGGGCAGATCAATGATCAGGTTTGTGTTTGTGACTTTATGCCTCATTGCCAATCATGTGTTAATAACTGCAGGGAGTCTGTTTTAATACTGCTGGAGTGGTACTTTCAAAATTTGCGGCTACAACAAAATGATCGTACGGGTCTAGAGACTGCCGTGATACCGTGACTTCATCATTACGGAACAGACAGACCAGATTGTCTGCGTCTTCTAGCCATCTGTGGCTCCATATTCAAGTGACTCTGGTCAACTGATCCATACAGCACAAGCATCAAAGCTGCACGTTCTGGTCCCACAAAAAGGCTGATTAAAGTGTATACTCTGAGTCAGTCTGGGAACCCATCCACCAGTCCCATGACTTAGCCTCTGGGGGCAAGATCCAGTTTTTCAAGGGCTTTCAGTGTATGCAGCGGATATCCTGGCCAAGGTTTGCATTTCCATCTGGCAGGCACTGTTTTTGTATTCAGGTAGATTTTAACAAGTTAATGGAAATCTAAAGTATCGTGAGCTGACAGCCGATGGTTGCCCAGTGCATTTCAGCAAATGCAATATCTCCTGTGCTCTCCATACGAGCCGTTTAACTCCAATGCAACCAGTCAGACAATGAGTGGCCTACAAAAAGAAACCAGAACGCTTCCAGTACTAAAAAGATCGTGTCGCTTGCAGTTTGTTTTCCTTGAGTTAATGGTTTGTTTGAGCCATGCTCAGTCTGACCACCGTGATGCCTGGTGGTCGGACTGGCGCTCTAGTCCCTGCTCCAATCAAGATGCATCATCAATCATTCCACCTGCTTAAACGGGCAGCAAAGCGGTTGGTCAGGGCAGCTTGTGATTTAGAGTGAACAGTCTGTCCGCCGTGCCTCTCTCAATGAACCTTGTTAGTGTTGACTTGAAGGACTAATAAGTGATTGTCCTGCTCTACTGGTACTTTTTGTCCCATTAAGTACACACACAATTAGGATACTTCCGGGATCAAACCACTGACCTTCCAGGTTAGTAGATGACCCACTCTACCTCCTCTTTTTCATTTTTGGAAATAAACCAGTGGTAAGTGAAAACATAGAAAATAAAATAAAATAGAAAAAACAAGCATAACAACAAAAAATCTCCATTTAGTTTGATGTATTGCCTTCTCTGCTGAAAGCAAATGCATCATATCTTTACACAGAGCAACGTAACGGATACCAGAAAAGCTCCGGCTGACAGGGGAGTTGTAAATGTCCTGCAAGACAAAGTTGATTTGACATAAACGGGAAATCTTAGCCAGATTCTGACAGTTCTTTAAGGCTTAATGCCTCCTTGAACTGGAAGGAGAAAGGATCACTTTTGCAGAGTATAATATCAGGCCTTACAAAATATAGTCTACAGGGCTTCCTGCATACCAGCCCCAGCCAGCCTACAGTAAGTAAAGCTGCTGACATCAGCCTGCTCCCTGTTGGCAGAACCGCCAGAAGGGTATTTGTATAGACTGGTGTTCTGTCCAGCCTCGCTCCACTTTTAAGCTGCACTCGCATTTGTCATTTTCACTACTTGACAGAACAGCAAAACTTAGCTGTGACTCCCCAAACTAAAAGTGAAATAGAAGAAGAACCAAACAGCTGCCAGGAGAGATAACAGTTTCCACAAAAACAAGTGACTCTCCATGAACCACCACCTCATCGTGGTGGAGGGGTTTGTGTGCCCACAGGATCCCAGGAGATATGCTGCTGGGGGCAACTGGCCCCTTGTAGGGTCTCCCAAGGCAAAATGGAAAAACCCCCAATGATGACAAAATCCTGCTCAGGATAGCGTACAGCTTAAAAGCACTTCACGGCTCTGCCCTCCTGTGGGCCCACCACTTACTTACAGGAGGGGCTGTAGGGGTTCGGTGTTTTGTGGATCAGGGACCGGCTGTTAGTCCTGGTGGTCTAATGCCCATTTGACAAATTCAGCTATAAGAACGTGGAAGTATCTCAGGGTCTTGTTCATAAGTAAGGGGAGAGTGACGCGAGAGATCGACAGACTGGTGTGAAGCAGTGATGCGGGCGCTGTGGAAAAGAGCCGCTACTCCTCCACATCAAAAGGAAGTAGTTGAGATGGTTCGGGCACAACCATATTTAAAGATGAAATGCGGTCGATTGAGAGAAAAGCCTGAAGGTGAATTGCAAAAGAAAAATAATTGTTTTGTGCAGCACAAAATATATTGGCACCTACAGCATTACAGTGGACGCAAGGAGAACTGCTCTGTTATGATATTCTGATTGCTGAGCCCGTAAACTCCGTTTTATTGGATTATTTTATTGTCAAGGAAAACAACTATGTGCTGCTAACAGACCTGAGATACAAAGTCTGTCCAGTAAAGAAACTAAGAGTAAGAGTAGGATAATATAATTACGCCGCAAATCATTACACTGCAAAGAAAGCCTTAAATCGTGACCCAGATCCAGAGCAGGCACAATAAGCACAGCAGACTCATACACAAACATATAGCTGGAAGTCTCTGCTGATTCCCTTTTCTGACACACATTCCAGACCAGTTTTGCAAGCTCATAAAACCGCTTTAATAAGAGTACTGCAGCAACAGGTTCTTACGCAGGCTGCTTCTTGGTCTGCTTCTGCTCACAGGGAAAGTGAACCAAAACAGTGAAGTGCCAAGTCTGACAGATTTCTGGTACCTCTGAGTGCCACACCCTCAATGCTAAAATTAGTCACTTACTGTAACTGGAAATAAAAGTTAAGTCATTTTAAAGTCTGAATCCTCCAGTAAGCAATGTTGACAAAACAGGAAATCAACGTGTCCCCATTATAGCACGTTGACAGGCATAAGAAAAAACACGTTTATGATAAACAGATGTTTTAAAAGTACACCTTTCATGAATCTACTTTTTGTTTATCTGCTGATAACTTAACGCACATCTTTCTCTCTCTTTATTTCGAAAACTTCCCACTGTAGTGCGCGATCCCTCCATGGTCACAGCAACATCTCAGACTTGTGCATTCCTTACTGCTCATTATCAGAAATAAAGCTGTCGCGCATTCATGGCAGGTCACTCTCAATAACCGCACCAACCAGATGGCTAACATAGCATTAACAAGCAAAACACATTCCACAGCATTATGTCACCACGGGGATATCTGACATTTCAGAATTTAAGACTTCAACACCATGCTCCACTTTTTATCTACTAAGTTTGGTAAAAAAAAAATTAAAAAAAAAATTGTGTTGCCATCAAGCGAGGCTCAAATAGTCTGCACACCAGCTTTTGGCAGAGGAAAGCAAATGATGAACTCATGCTGATCACGTCAAGCTAACCCCCGTCAGCTAAACTATGCAAGATGAGTCCGTGTGTAGCCTTGATCTGCATTCCTACAAACCAAACAGGAGTTGATGATATCTGCCTGTTCATGCCTGGTGTCCTTTGTGGAATGTAGTGACACTTCCCACCTCTCGCACACACACAGCAGCAGCAGTGACGCGGATACTATTTCCACTATGCATCGCAAACATGCACATATGCTGGGAACCTCGGGCTTGTGGGCGGCGTGGTCGGTGGTACCCACAGGAAAAGCTGACGTGTTTACATTCAAACAATACCCAGCGGCACAAAGGCCCGCTGTTGTTGTCGACTGCTGTGTGAATGAGGGACTTCAAAACAGGCTTTAAACAGCCGAGCTATTAGAGACTTAGTAGTACAAGTGGTTCTGTTTCAACACAAGCTTATAATGAATGTGTAAAGCGAAACGTGGGATTACAGAGTGCTTAAGGCAGTAAACACAAGCTATGGCTAGATTACTTTCTTAGAAGGATTAAACTGAATAAACACAGCTGACCAGAAATCGGTGAAAGCTGCATTTCAGACACACTTCTGTAACAATCACATTTCTTGCCAGTGGAAGGGGGGGGGGGGATTGAAGTCTTATGAAACAAAGTGAAAAACCTAAAAATTCTAGGTTGTTCTAATATTTTCATCACAGCCCCAAACATATGAAGAACTGTCATAAATTGCTTTTGTTATTACACTGCTGTGTTTTGTTTTTTAATACTCTCACATCACCCTGGTGCTGCTTCTCAGGCTTTACCCGCATGCAGTAATATATGTATAATATAGGGGCGAACTGGTGTGCAGGTCTCTGAAACAAACAACCACAAACCATACAGCGGAGAAAAGCTCACTCACTAAAACTTGAGTCACTAGCAGTTTTTTAGCATCTGTCTGCCTCCCAGTTCGCAGGCCCTTAAGCTCAGTTAGGAGGGGCTTTTATTGGATCCACAAGGAGAGCATTCAGTGTGCTGGGTCAGGGGAAGGCTGTGTTTATTCACCCAGTTAAACACACACACTGTCTTCCACAGCTTCGCCTCTTATACACAGACTGCTCTGTACCCGTTTAATTTCAGTCCCTCTCATCTCAGCAGTTTTGTTTTTTGGCACAGTCGGGTTTGTTGATGTCGTTGCTGGTGAGTGTGGGAGTGTGTTAAGTTCCGCTGTATTTACATCTGCCACTTTGGGGCGGAGGCTGGCAAAAGTACCGGTGTTGCAAGTAATGTCCCTGATATGAGACTGCGAATCGAGGGATTCGCGACTGCCACCTTAAAGAAGACGAGAGACTACTGGAACTTTAAAAAGCAATATGTGGCTCGACGGGGTTGTGGACTTTGTGGGTTTGCTCAGTTCTAAGGAAATGAAACCCATCCATTACCCAAGACAAGACAAGGCCAAATTACACTAAGTCTAATGAAACAGGGTGGCCTCTCGGGTCTGTGTCAAAATATTTCACACATTCGGGTTGCATGGTGGGGCAGTCATAGGCACTGTTGCCTCACAGCAAGAAGGGCCCTGATTCAAACCCTGGGGGGAGACCTTTCTGTGTGGAGATCGCATGTTCTCCCCTTGCCAGCAAGAGTTTCCTCCAGGTAATCCGGTTTCCTCCCACAAGTGCTAGTCCATTCCATTCCACATTCAGTGTCCTATTAAAATATGCTGATTGAACACTGATGAAAGGGCTTGTGCCAGAAAATTCAATAGGCCCGGCAGCTGCAACCAGATACCATCCACCCACGAGAACACCAGTTGTGTGGGACGGAAGGATCGCTGCCCTGTGGAGGTGCAGCTCTGCGCGCACAGAGAAGATCACAGAACACAGAGAAGAAAGACACCATCCAGCATGAAGAGACGCTCACTGTTAATCTTGTAGCAATGATGCTGCCTACTGTAATCTGTAATTAGTGGGCACAGAGGTTGTCGTCTCAACAGCTAAAAAGGTATAATCATAATTTTTGCCTTTTTTTTTATTTATCTAATTAACTTTAGATGACAGAAACAGTTGGCTAATCGACATGTTTGCTAACTTAACGATTTTAACTTTTGTCTCCAAAAAAAAAAAAAAAAAGAAATCAAGAAATCCTTGATGCTTACGCTCCATAGACTAGTTTAAAGCAGATCTATGCAGCCCAATTGACTAGTGAAGGTTTTTATTGTCTTGTTAATCGACAGCAGATCATTATGAATGGAGGTCTCGTCCCGG
This sequence comes from Cichlasoma orientale, assembly GCA_034780415.1. Lineage (NCBI taxonomy): Eukaryota > Metazoa > Chordata > Actinopteri > Cichliformes > Cichlidae > Cichlasoma > Cichlasoma orientale. The sequence goes on along the minus strand of JAVDPK010003032.1, from coordinate 15,613 downwards.
ATTTACATTCTGAGTTCGATTTATTGTCATCTGACAACAAACAGTTATTGGACAAGTCAAATTGGACTCATGACTTGCATCATATTGTCACCAGTACCTGAAGCAAAACGTCAACACATAATCAGACCCCCTCCCACCCCCAAAAGAAGTACCCCCCCCCTTCTTTTTATTACTCATCTGACTGTTCTCTCACCTTTCCTCTCCTTACCCTTTTCTAATCTTTAAGCCATAAAGAGAAGGCTGCGTTTTCCACTGTGGATTCATTATGTTCTCACATTTCTCTAATGATACAGCGTTTCCCTAGCATGTCATTTTTTTAACTGTCGTAACAGTTAGATGCCTGCCACTGTGAAAGGAAGTGTTACAAATTCGGTTTCACATCAACAGATGTCTAAACCACAGGCCCTCCGACAAGGTGAGAAACAAGTGCTGATCACCAACTAAAAGCTGAGAAATTTACTGCAGTGTTTTTATGCACCAAGACTATGTTTTATACCTGTCATCATGGAATTATGTTGGCTCACAGGGGTGAAGGGAGTCTGCAGCAGTGTTTAGGTGAGCCGTACATGTCAAAGTGACATGCACGGCCAACTTGACCAAGAGGGAAGAGCCTTCTTCCCATAGTGAACAATAGAAATGCACCTGGTGACGTAAGAGAAACGCTGATCCATCACAGCAGGCCGTCCGTCACTTCTCCATCGCGCAGCTTTGATGCTCGTGTGCCCATTGTAGCGCCTTCGCTAATGGACAAGAGATAGCACGGACTGTGGCTATGACACCCCATACACAGCCAGCTACAGGCCAATGTGAGTTACTAGTATGTCACACTATTTATCTTAGCCAGCATTAAGGCAGGGAGAAAGGAGAGACCGGTGATCAGTTCATTTCTAACTTCCAGTGCACAGCAGAGCAAAGAATCATGGTTATCGTTGTACTCATACATAATGAATGATCAAGTCTACAGTCATTAGTGGAGATAAGTGGATGGATACAAGCTGAACAAGTGAAAGAGCATTAGGTCATGATATCTGCCTGCTTCTTTATACTTTGCTTTTATTTTTGGCTCTAGCCTTGCAACCCCGAAGTTGTATTTTGCAAAGTGAAACGTCTCCCTTAAATAGGAAACCATCTGAACATCAGAGTTCAAAGAGCAGCCAACAGTCCTCTGATAAAATGTTGCAGGTGTCTAACTGGTTTTCACTTCGGTTTGTTTGCTCTCAATTTCAGAGAACATTTTTCTAATTTTGGCATCTTAGTCAGTAGCCCGTGAGGCGGGTCCTTTCGATAATTATGGTTAAAACAGCAAATGGGCAGGAAATGTCGTAGTTCAGGGTACTTTATGGGTTACGAAGTACCCTGAAATAAAGCAGTCTGTGGTAGTTACTAAAGCTTAAAGATGTAGCTCAAAACTGCAACGCCATCACAGATAGACAATGACGGACTTGTTTGTTACAGCAGCAACAGCTAGCCATGTTTTATGGAAATTAGTTGCCACGTGCCACAAATAAAGTATGAGTTTTAAAGTGACTGGTGTCAGGCACACTTGGCATCTTCACCTCTGGCTGTCTTTATCACTAAAAGCATATTTTAAGTACACTATGTCAACTGCGGAGTGATGCCCTGCACAACACTGAAGACAGCGGAAATAATGCTGAAGAGAAAAATAAAGGGCGCAGGAAACAAGAGGACTATAAATGTCCATGTACAGACACTCTAAGAAGAGGCTTTCTTTTTACGTCATTCCCCTTTAGTATGCAATCTTATCTTTTTCAAAAAGGGGAACTGAGGTGTCTTGCAGAGTGTAGGATTATCCTAATAATTTCAAAGTGTATTCTGTATGAAATTAGAAACGTAATCATGCAAGCCGCAGTAAACTGCAAAAATTTGCTCCAAAAAAGGTCTAAACTAACAAAATTAGGTGATTAAGTTAAATTGCAATTTCCCGACAGACACCTGAAAATTCTACTTAAGTACAGCAACAAAGTATTGGTACTCGGCTACTTCCCACCTCTGCCGATTCTTTGACTTTAACTGCACGCACAGTTACGCGAGCAGCTCAGATGCAGCGACATGTTGCTAAAATAAAGAAAGTCAGAAAATACGGAGCTGTTTCCACTGTTGGAGTTCATTTATCCAGCTGTGTGGCCAGTGTTAAAGGATGAATGGGAGACAAAGGCCTCTAAAGAAAGGAAAATAACAAAAGCTGACACCTCTCTGCTGACTAGACAGCACCGGGGGGGCTGTGTAAGGAGGCCTCCAAGCTGGGCAGTGATCTTTTACAACAACATCCCAGTATTATCCTTTACTTTTCTTTAGCTTGTTGAGCTGTGTCAGCATTGACCAAACCACTTTCTTCAGTAGCTTCTGATGAAACTCGCGCAGCCTCTTTTGAAACATTTCTTTGCGAGCACGCCAAGAACACGGCACCGACCACACACCGGTACGCTCCTCTGCTCTGTTCATGCTTGCTCAGAGAGCAAGGAGTCACCACCAAAGTCTGTGTTTCTCTTTCTCTCCCTTACTTGCCCCTTCCCTCAGGAGCCTGCGGCTTTGCGATGACTGGAATTCCCATAAATGTCCAATGTGTACTGGGTGAAGCCAAAACCACTGTATATCACCCCTGCGTGATTTGTCGTCCGTTACCACCGGGGTGTCTGGATGGGAATGAGAAAGGTGGGCAGGGAGGGAAGAGCCGGTTGGGAAAAAAAAACCCACAACTGGGGAAGGCTGTCGAGGCATTAAACCTGCGGTGGGAGAGATTACCCACTCAGCCAAACATCTGCACAGGAGACAGGAGTACCTACAGCACGTCCAAGAAACCTAGCTGACCGGCTTCCAGTAAAGTACAATTGTGAAAATCCACCTGATTTGACCACAAAAGCTTCTCAGGGTATTAAAGGTTGAATAATAAAAATAACTGCAGGGCTGCAGGAGTTTTAAATAATTAGCAAAACAGTCATAATTAAACAAAAATATATTATTAACCTTTTTTTTCCAACCAGGAAGTGAAAATCTTGAGATAAGACTCTTTTGCGAGTGTCCTGGCAGCGTTTTCCGAGAAACTGGAACGCCTGCAGAAAACAGGCACAAGCACAGGGAGAACGTGCAAACTCCACTCCTCGGTTTGAACCCAGGACCCTCCACGCTGGCCACTAAAAGCCACCGTGCTGCATGCTCCACTGCTTGTGTTGTACTGAAGGCATGTCCACTTTTTCCTCATGCAAAAGGCTCAGCTCGTACCATACTGAATCGGACATGCTGACACTAGAAGAGACTCGCAAGTTTAACTGCAGCCACAATAAACCCACAGAAAATGTGCATTTTTAGTTTTTAGCGAAACTTTGTGAAAACCCCCACAATGCTTTGTAGCTCCTCAAACAGAAATTCATCTCTAATAAGCCTCAGCTGAGCACGCAGGAGAAACTGGTCTCTGGAAGCCACACTTTCATACCCAAGGACATGTCCTGACTCATTTAAAAAAAAAAAAAAAAAAAAAAACACACACACACACAAAATGTAAAACACAACGACTCAACCTTATTATTAGTGGTGTAGTAGAACACGAGACAGGTAAACACATAAGCAGAAGAAGAGATCTGACACTGCTCTGCAACAGAGTGACGTCAGGCCAGCAGCTCGCGTCATTCCCGAACTCCTCAGAGGACTCTGCCACGGATTTTGGCAGATTGTGTCAACTTGTTGAATCTTGTTATTGCATTTGCCTCAACTCAAACAGTGAGTCAGTTTTTAGGCCGTTTTTTTTTTCCACTTTGATGATTTTTGTCTGTGCAGCAGTGTGTTAGCAGGTTTGCCTCACAGCAAGAAGGTCCTGGGTTCTGATCCACAAGCAGGCCGGGGCCTTTCAGTGTGGAGTTTGCACGTTCTCTCCAGGTACTCTGGTTTCCTCCCAAAGTCCAAAAACATGCACGTGGTTAGGTTAATTGGTGGTTCTAAATTGTGAATTTAGTGTGAGTGTGAGCTTGTATGGTTGCCAGTCTCTCGGTATTAGCCCTCCGTTAGACCGGCAGCCTGTCCAGGGTGTACCAAGCCTTTCGCCCTATGGCAGCTGAGATGGATGGATGACACTACCTAGTGTTTAGTAAGACTTCCATTACCTTTGTGTCATTCTGTTCCAACTGCCTCAGACAGCTGACTACAACAGGGATGTTTTGTACCGCTGCACTGACTGATACTTGTGGAGGAAGGCTTTAGCTTCACTCCAGGTGTCTACAGATGCGGGCACTGATACTCACCCATGTGCAAATATGATCAATAAAGTCAAAAGGGGGTGCACTGCATTAGAAGTAATAAGTTATACTTTGTTACATTATAAGTCTCGCCAACCAAATAATCACAGATCAACTCCACTGCCATCAGTGTGTCATATTTGTGGACTCAACATGGGTAATTTGTTTTGTTCAAGTCTGCACAGAGGTACTCTATTAAGGTGTGAAAGAGGCTTTCTACCTTCCATGCACCCCACAAACAAACAGAGGACTGGAGCCTTAAAAAAAAAAAAAAACACGGGCCAATTAAAAAAAAAAAAAAAAAAAAAGCCTTTAGCTTTGCAGGACACTTTAAAAGAAAAAAAAAATCTGTACTCTGATTTGAAAAGTGATTGCACTTCAAAATTATTACCAGCAGCTGAACATGGACGGCTGTACTTCATGGGCTATTTTTGGGCAGAAAGTGTAACTAACGATGACAAGCCAGCTGTGTTTCCACAGCTTCACGTAGGGAGGAGGCAAAGGGGGGATGAGAAGGCTGCAATTATTACATTTAACTGGCCTCAATCAGGATTAGGTTTACACAAACTCTATCCCGGGCTTAGACATAAGCCATCTAATGGGAAGCTGTTGTTTAGTAAGACTGGGCCCAGGATGCAGCGCAATTTTAAAGAAAAAAAAAAAGAGGAAAAAAAAAGGGTTTACCCAAACATAAAACCACCAGTTCTAGCCTCGAAACCTTCCTTATACAAGAGTTTGTGCTGCAGATCAAAATAGCCTTTCAAACACTCAATCCTGGCAACCTCTCAATGAACCACCCCAGAACCAGAAGCCTCTGTTACATTTGACAGTAAGCTTTTCCATTTGATCTGCAGGGAAAACCAGCTGGTCTAAAAACAAGCTGTTTTTCTGTACATGACTGTTATTCAAGTCATGTACAGTTTGCACTGAGCATATGACTGTGCTGAAAAATCTTAATTAGCTCGTTAAACCACAAGCAAGCCATTGTTGGCTCATTTAAGTCAAACTCCACTGACACTGAGAGGATCCTCCGTACACCGAGGAAACACAAACGTTTGATTTTAGCCAACATTAGCGAGGCAATGCTAATTAAAGAAACGTTGGTTTTGTTTACCTCTGCCGTCCGCAGTAAGGGCGGCTTCTTCAAAGCCTGCTTAAAGGAAGTTTCCATAGCTCCGGTCATTTTCATAACTTCGGCTCAAATCCACCTTCGGACTTTTACTCCGTCTGACTCAATTCACGTTTCCCGGCTGCTCTTTAGTCGACCCGGGATGAAAAAATCCCCGTGGATCTTGTCCTCGCCAAGCCAAGCATGGATGGAGTTTACTCCAAACGGACCGACCGGGAACTACTTCTTCTCCAGGAGGAGAAAAAAAAAAAAAAACTTCACTCCCAACTAGCTCGCTGTTATTGGGTTACTGAAAGGGAGCAGGCACCGCCAAAGTGTGACAGAAAGTTACATCTGCGGGACCTTTTGCCTTGATTTCTGTTCATCTTTGGTAAAGGAAATATCCACTTTGGTAGCCAGCGTCACTTAGATCCAGGGGTTCAGATTTAGATCCCTCCTCCTACTGATCCGGCGGTGGAGCGTTTACGACATCTGTCTGGGTGCGTTCACATTCTGTCGGAAATATGACTTCATCGTGATAGTAACGACACGTGCGCCACAAGTGGTAGCTGCAGTTGTGGTCAGAAGTTTATACATACTCATCACGGACTTCAACGTCATTGTGATTTTTGGTTTTTAGTGATTTATTTGAACTGATTTTTTTTCAGGGTGTAATAATTGTACAGCATACATCTTTAATTACTTTAAAAACTCAAATAAATCCATACCCTCACTTAAATCTTTTAATAAGTGGTGCTGAGGGTTCTACAATGTATTTTTAATTGACAAGGCCAAGACCTGTTAATGGCTCATTAGTGATCATGATTGACCACAACTTGAAGTTTCTCTTTGTCTGCATAAAATGAATTTGTTTGACACTGGACTCATTGGACAGAACAATGGGAAAGACCAAAGAACTCAGTGAAGCTCTGAGTAGAAGAATTGTAGATTCACACAAGTTGGGAAGGTCTCCTGAAGCCATTTCTAAACAGCTGCAGATTCCAAGATCATCAATTCAAACAACTGTATGTAACGTAAGTACAATACAAATTATTAGGATGGGTCACCACTTTGCCAAGGCCTGGAAGAAGACCCAATCTGACCTTTTCAGGTGAGAGGAAGTTGGTGGGGTGTTAAGGAACAGTCCAGGAACCACCAAGGGTCAAGCATGCCATGAACTGGAAACTTGTTGCCGACCAGCAAAGAAGCTCACGCTCCAAAATTGACACCTTTAAGCTCACCTGAAATTTGCAGCTGCCCAGATGGACAGAGTTTAATGCCTTCTGGGGAAGACGAGACCGATATTGAGCTATTTGGCCACAATGACAAGAGGTATGTTTGGAGGACTAAAGGTGAGGCTTTCAAACCTAAGAATACTGTACCAACTGTCAAGCATGGCGGTGGTAGCATCATGCACTGGGCTATTTTGCTGCCAGTGTTACTAGTATATTGCACCAAGTGGATGGAATAATGAAGGAGAGGGGACTACCTCGATTAACCCTCCAGAGTCGATGGACATGCCTGATATCATATTAGTGTGCCCAGGAATTTACAGGAAGAGACTTCCTGCATTTTTTCACCATTTATCTGCAGAGGTGGCCTTCCCTCTTCTTCCTGAAGTCAATGATCTGTTCTCTTGTCTTACATGTGTTTTCTGTTGCAGGTTCTTTTCTGCGTGACACTTCCAGAGAAGCCTCTGAACAGCTGCAGGATTGTTTTGAGTGTAAGAACTGCTCCACTTTCAAAGACGAGGACGTACACACATACACTCCTGCAGTGCTGTTTTGCATCAAAGCCGGTACAGACACTGTTACCACCACCAAGCACATCCAGGTCTTCCCCAACAACAAATCATGGTTAACCATGAAGTTTCAACTCCTACTAAGGCCCTGAAACAAGGCCTTTAAAAATCAGGGGACCAAAATAGAACAGTGCTGCAAGGGCAGCGCTTATGAGGACTACAAGATGAGGATTGAGGGTCTTTTTTGACAACAATGACCCCGCCGGGCATGGCAGGGAATATGCCAGATCCTGAACCAGGCCCCTCCTGCTTCAAGACAACAGCGATTGGCCAGTCCCCAAGCAGAAGACAGCAACCTGCCCTAACGACTACAGGCCAGTTGCACTGATACCTGTAACTGCAAAATCGCTGGATAGACTGGTTGTAGAGAACATCAAGGCTGCTCTATATACCAATCTAGACCCCCACCAATATGAATATGAAACAAACAGGTCTACGGACCCTCTCTCCCGCCCTCCATTGTCTTGCAGTGTTTTTTGGAGTGGCACAAGTAATTTGTGTTGCATTTTATTGTGACACCTGATTGGTTTGTAAATAATATAAAAACACCTGAAAAAGAAAAAAATGAATAAAACAAAAAACGGCAGGCATTGCCTGCATTTTAATGTAAATAGATGTATATAACTGTTTTGCACAGCAGCAGTAGAGAAGAGGCAGGCTATCATATCAAACTATGCAGCATAGATGTTCCCTTTGGCTTCTGACCCCTGCAAAGGCAAAGCGCGACCAAACACGTTTGCCGCTCAAAAAAATGGAATGATCAGATTGCCGTAAGGCGTTTGAACGCAACACGACGCTCAAGGGATTCTATGGAAGTCAGTTTCACAAAGAGTGTTATAGTAAGGTGAGTGTTTCTCAGAATTTGGAGTTGGTACTTTTCCAAGTGGCAAAAATGGGTTTTCATAACTTATTTAGTAAAGGAGCTTGCATCTTTAGCTCCGTTTAACTTTATATTTTACAATTAAACCTGAACTCTAATAGAATGCAAAACGGAGTTAGAGTTTTATCTACTGTGGGGAAACACAGCTTCCACCCGCGTGTTTGCTTTCTGTCAGGACACTCCTTCCTTTATTGCATACCTGTGGTGTATGTGCTCGGTTCATTTAACCTCCTGCGCTGAGAGGAGGGTGGGGTGTAGTGGTAGACGGCATCAGGGTGGGAAATCCAAAGCTGGGTAAAGTGTGTAAGCCAGACGGTGACCACTGGCAGCAAAACTATAGCCAGTCTTGGCAAAAGTGCTGTTCTTTTAGAAACGCCATCCAGTCTGTTTAAAATAAATAATTATCCAGCTTATAAGATAAATCCGAAAATGAAAGGCAGCTTCTATTAAAAGCTAAAACCAGTTCACATGTAATTATGCAGTCATGGAATAGTTTATTATTCAGTGTTTGTTGGGAAGTAGAGAAGAAACCACAATATGAGATGTGATGAAAAATGGAGGAGCATCAAAAGTTTGTGTTTGACATAAAGCCAATTTGTAAAGTCTTGGAAACCAACCAAAACATGGGGCCACGTCAACTCCGGCTAACGCACACGCTGTCCGTTAAACTCTGAAAAACATTCCCAGTGGAACGCCAGTTTTCATCATCAGCATCTTTATTGCACAACATTCCCATAAAATTGGGAAAAGAATAATTCGAGAAGACAAATTTTAAAAGACATTCTGTACAAATACATGGAAATAAAGTGAATATGTACAGTTTACACAAAGCATTACACTTAAACACAGGCAACTAAATAATTTATCCATATACAAAGAGGGAAAAGGAGATATAAATCCATACCCTTTAAACATAATGGCTGGTTTGTACAAAAATGTAGGCTGATATAGTGGAGTATCTTCAATACAGTAACAAGCATATATGTATATATCAATTATAACAGCAAAGTAAGCTTTTCAGAAGCCCTTGACACATTCATGCCACTTCTCCATTAAGACTTGGGTTTTACCCAGGGTGCGATTTGGGATTAACAAACACACACAAACACTGTGCAGTTCTCAGGGTTTAGAGTGCCACTTTCGGCTGTTTTTCGAGCAATCGAAACTATTCTCAGAGTGCAGTTATACCGCGCTTACAATAACAAGCTCAAACGATATCCAGTTTCATTTCTTTTAAGAGATTTGCAGAAGTTCAGGATTTGTCTCACTGCCTACAAGGCACATTTGCTGGAGAAAAAGTATGCTACGGTTAGAATATATCTGAAACTTTCTCTGATTTGGGCAGTTTGTGAATGTTTTAAAACAATTCCCCATCAATTCGGCATTTTAAAAAAAAGGAAAAATAAGAATATTTTATGCCCAGCAAATCGCACCCTGCTTATACTGCGTGACAGCCAAAATCTGCCAATGTCAAGAAAACAAAAGGAAAAAACATGTCCTACTATGGTTTTGCATTTTGTGAGTCTAAGTGTAATAGAAACAAGCTTGAGAATAGTGTTAGCTGATATATACATATCCACTATAAGGCCTACTGTGTTCCTCTATTCCTCTCATTGCAAACATCAACGCCGTAAACATCATATAAAGGTGGCAAAGCTATAAAAGTGTGAAAATATTTCAGCATTTTTTTTGTTGTTTGGTTGTAAAATAGATGTAAATAATGCATGGTTTAGCTTTTCCACAGTATAAAGGGACCCCACTTAATCACATTCTGACACAAAAATAATCTTTTCTTCCTTTTTTTATAACTCAATCATCCTAAGGAATTACACAGCCTTCCCTTTTTTAGAGAACACAGCATAGAGTCTGCACAGTTGACATTTCTCTGATTAAAATAGCTTAGAAAGTTTACCTCAGGGTTTTCTATGGGGCAGCTGTAAATGTGTGTCATCCACGGCCCATATAAAGATCTGAGGTAGTGCTGTACCTATGATAAGAATGTCAAAGCCACTTTTCGCCATTTCAAAACAAGTTTGCAGAAGTTTTAAAAAAAATGCATGTGTACGTATATCAGATGGGCACTGCAGTTTAACAAAAACCAAAACCTCAGGGAAATTTGGCTTGTAAACAAAGTCATGATGATCAACAAAAAGACATAATTGGCATGAGATTGATAATGTTTTCTTCCAAGTGATATTTACCTCAAAGTATAGTTTAAAATCATCCATCCACTTCCTTTAAACATGTAACCCATCACTTCATATGACCAGGTTTAAGATTGTACAGGGGGGGTGGGGGGAGGAGATGATGAAACAAAATCCATTGTTATTATACTACAGGGATCTTAAATTTCCATTTTCAGCTGAACAAAAAAAAAAAAAAAAAAAATATAAAAAAATAAAGTCTTTGGCTTTTGTGTCCTAAAATAAAAGAGTCCTATTTAAAAACATTAAAACAACAGGAGAAGGTCATTTCAGGGATGCTTCATTCATCCGCAGAGCCCCGCTCCATCTCTGTGGTCTCTAACTCCACCCTGTGGTGCAACATCGTCATTGCTCCAAATTCAGCAGCAACGAGTTTAAGTGTCAGCTCTGTATGTGGTCCATGAAGACCTGCGCCACACAGGCACACGGTCAGGAAACCGAGTCGGGAGTCAGCAGCAGAGCGTGGCTGGCCATTTCTGGGGCCGAGGTGGCACCACACAGGTCTGACCGGCCTCAGGAAGCTAACTGTTCGAGACCTCAGTGCCAGTACAGTCTCATAGTAAGATCTGGGCAACATAGGGGGAGTGAGTGCTGGCCACTGCCGCTAGCAAGGGGAGGTCGCTGGACTCGATTCTGCAAAGATACCAAAGCAAAGACAAGGACGGGATTTCGTTATATTAAAACACTATGATGATTGTTTTAGCAGAAAAGACTGAAAACACAATATGGACATACACCTATTGCTCTACTTTACACTGGATGCAAGCTACAGCACAGTTCTTTGAATAATGCATTTGAAAACTTTGAATACACCTTTGTTTGCCTGGCAAATTTAAAACTACTGGCACCCTGTATAGGTAATTAGCTATAATGATGAAAAGAATGGACTGAAAATGGGTGAAGATGAACCTTTAGAGTGACAAACTAAATTTTCAAAGTCAGGGGGGAAAAAAGTAAAATGCTTACCCTAAAACCATGCCCAGTTCTTTCACATGGACTCTGGTCTGGCCCTTCAAATACTCAGCAAGCATCTTGCTCTTAAAGTAGATCTCCTGCAGACGATCCTCAAGGTGCATTATACACTAAAGAGGAGAGGAACAACACAGGAGCATGGCTGATAAGAAAAAAATCTAAATGGCATTTATTGTATACCTACAACTTGTAAGTGGGTAACATAATCTTGACAAGATAAATGTCTGGTAAAACAGACAAAGCAGAAAGATGGAGACTTCACGTACAAAGTTGGGTGACACGTTGAGTTTGTAAAGCTGGTGAGTGGACTGCAATAAGCTGGAAACCAGGCTGGACACCAGGACCTCCTTCCCCAGCTTGCTGACATCTGTCGCTCGCCTCTGACTGCTGGCCACCTGCACTGTCCACTTGTCTGTGTCTGCTATAATGCAGACGGCCTCTGCTATGGGCTCATCCAATACTGGATGCTAGAGGGGACAGGGATAGGCATTTAAACCAATGAAATACACACAAAGCACAAATATCCCTGACATGCTCAGTTTTCTGTTTCATTACTTCTCAAATGTCATGTCTACATAACTTCATTTGCAATGAGACAGTGAACATAAAAGAAATTAAAAACAAACAATAATCCTCACTGTGATCGCACCCTAGATGTTCACCCATTCCAGTGGGTTTCAAATCTGAGCTAATTTAAACATATGACCCCAACATTAAGCATTTTCTTTGGGCAAAGAAAAAAAGTTTGCCTCCCTAAAGAGTAAGTCTTTCCAGCCTTTACCTGAACAGCATGGGTTAATTCAGTCATGAGGTTCTGCCGTAGCTTCTCGTCATTGGGCACCCCATGCAGTACAAAGTCTGGCACATAGGTGGGGCAGTAGCCTCCAAAGAGAGACCGGCCAAAATTAGCAATGCTTGGCTTAGAGTAGTTCTCCACCAGCTTTGACCTGTCAATGAAGCATGACATGAGAGATTAGTTTATTTCATTTCAAACTATGTGTATAGATTATTATTTATTCTCTAACAGTTAATAAACTATTGTTTAAAACCAAACAACGGTTCTGAGCAAATTCTACTCACCCGGGGAAAGGCACCAGCACTTCCTCCTGCCAGTCCTCAGTCTCTTCACTCTCGCTGTCTCCCAGTGCGCTGTCTGAGCTCTCGTTGCGTGGTATTTCCCATTCGTTGACAGGCGCTGCTTTGTGCTTTTGGTCCTCTTTGCTGTTGCTCCTTGCATCCTGGGGAACAGGGACTGACAGCACAAGATCCCCGTCCTGCTCAGCATCACAGCCCTTGCAGGAGCAGATGTCAGAAGAGTCTGTGGATCCACACCTGCACCTCCTCTCAAGATCCAATAATGTCTCTCCCTTCCTGCATGACAGCATCTCTCCACTACCTGGAGCTAAACAGAGGCCCAAACCCTGCCCCCTGGCCTTACTCTGAAAGCCATGATCCCCCAGTTCATGATGTTGGGGAACAACCAACGGGTCCAATGAGTGCTTGCTCATACTGACCTTATGTTGTTTGGCAACATCTATAGTCCTAGTCTCCACAGGGTTATCCAAGCTGAAATACTCGTCAAATTCATCCCCACAGTTCATGTTCCACTGGGAAATCTTGCTAGGTACCCGCTGCAGGGCTGGAGCTGCCTTGGTCTGTCTGGTTTGGTCCTCGGTCATTCTGGTGCTGCTGGTCTTTAAATCTGCTCTTTGTAGCGGCTGCTGTTGACAATGCTGTCCTTTTTGATGCTGTGACGGCTGATGAAGCTGCTGCATGTGTTTCTTGTGTTTTCTGAAGTCCTCCTCCACCTTCCTCCCGCGGCTCTCTGTGTCTGATTCAGGAGACATGGAGTCTCCAATGAGGAAAGTGACTTTTGTTGCTGGCTCTTCCTCTTCTGGTAGCGTCAAAGCCATGGGCCCTGTCACAGTGTTTCCTGGTATCACCAGGTTCTTATCTGGGGGCTTCTTCTCCAAAGGCATTCCCAAAGGCCGAGGAGCCAGCACTTTAGTGGTCTGGTTTCCAGATGCTGCATTAATCGCATCATCTCCCCCACAGATTTTACTTTGTGTGGGAACAGGTGGGGATGGATCTGATGCAAAGGTTGTGGGGATGGATGAATCAACAGGTTTTAGGTCGCCCTTGGTCTCTATATTTAGCACACAGACCTGCTCCCTGGTGGAAGCCAAGCCAACGTGCAGCATTGTCTCCACTCGAGCCTCTATGACCAGCGGACTGCTAGACTCCTTGCACACATTCCCGGGTTCAGCTACTTCAGCAATCCTGTTAACGGGAATTGTGCCCTGGCTGTGTCCTGCCTGAAGCACGCTGCTCCTCGATCCTTGGCTCTCACTGCTGTCTTCCTCATCCTCATCATCCTCCTCTTCCTCATTGGGTGGACCTTCAGTACTGTGCTCCACCTCATTGTCTGTGTATGTGCTGCTCTGGAGGCTGTTGTCTGAAGGGTATATGCTATCTTCTGTTTCAGTCTGCTGACTGTGGGCCCCTTGGGACAGGTAGTCTCCACTGGGTTTATGGACGGTAACCAGAACATAGTCTGACTCCTCCACCTCTCCCTTTCTAAGGGAGGTAGTTATGAGGGAGCCGGGCATTACAATGGCCTCATCCTCAGCACTGTCCAGCATGTGGGTCTCCAGCAGCTCTGAGCAGCGAATGAAGTAGGTGAGGACATAGAGGAGTCTCTGGACAAGCTCCTGTCTGCGGCCAACTACCACAGTCTTTGACAGACGAACTGGGGAGCCAATGGCGCCGTACAGGTCTCCTACAAAAAAAAAAAAAAAGAAAAATAAAATATATATTTTTTACAAATCTGGTAATAAATCTGTTCATATTTTCTTGGCTTTATAAGTTTCATGGAGAGAGAGAGAGAAAATGCTATATTGTACTTAATCATCTCTTTTTCATATGACACACTCCTGTTTCCAGCTCTCACTTATTAACACTAGGTGTCACTGTTAACTCACTTTCTAAATGCATTCCATGTCACATGAGTGAAAATGTGAACTACTCAATAAACTACTTCCCTTTAAATTTATTATAGGACTTTTCTCATTAGCAAACTTCTAATAAATCGCAGTACTTCAACTAGTGCAATTCCTCAAAACAATGCAGTGCTTTCCTCATGACTCAATGAGAGTTTAACAGTATAACTTTGGGTAAAGTCCCCACATTATACCCAATTTTCACTTGGAGTTATTACAGCTATTTCAGCAGTTATGTCTTTTTTTTTAAAGAGCATTTGTAGTACACATGTAATGTGTACTAGAACCACAAAGTTGCAACAGACATGACTTAAACCACAATATTTGCATTACGCCTATGAGGCTGACAGACATCTGGCTTATTCAGACTTAATAAAGCTGTAGGTAGAGAAGATGGTTTAGTCCCAACTTGTCTTCATGTTGTAATGATTAACAAGGGCAACAATGTTCCAGTGAAAATAAAGAGTAAACACAGGTGTTATGCTTTACTTCCACTCCACCCAGGTGCTTTAACAGAAAGCAAAGGTACATGAAGCTCTCTCTCTCTGTATGTTTGTCTTTAACTCTCACCAAGCTGTGCCCAGAGAGGATTGTAGGGGTGCGTCTTTGCCAGCATGTCGACGCTCTGGGAGGAGTGTTTTTCAAGGAAGATCTTGATTGGAGGCTGCCCATTTGGCATGACAGTGGGCACCCAAGCCAGATGGTTGGTCAGAATGGCTGTCAATAGTGCAGGAAGGAATCTGGAAAAGCGAGAAGAAGAGAATCAGTACATGATTACCATCTATCAGAAATGGCTTTGTCTCTCAGTTTCCCTCCTGACCTGCTTTGGTATGGTCAAACTTTTTCCTTGTTGAACCACAAAAACATCCTTTGTTTGAAATGTACCCAGCTATACACATTAAGTGATACACTCATATACACACACACTCCATAAGCATGATTCACTTCTCAGTTCTGACCACAAGTGTCTACTTCCCTTCCTGTCTTATGACTCAACGCTGTCATGGTAGCCGAGTTCAATCGCGTGCTGCGCCTGCTGGAGTTATCAGAACCATCAGTCATGGGAACACTGATGGGATGCCTCATAAAAGATGTGATGTGATACTGTAAAAGCATGGGTTCCCAGGGAAACACGACGCTTCACTCTAGAGTCAACAGCACTTAGCGACAGTTGCAGTAGTGGTGGAAACGGTGACTTCAGCTAAGAAGTGACAGTGATACAGAAACTGGTAACCTAGGAGAAAAATTTCTATTTATATTTTGAGATTGTGGAGGAAATTAGAGAACACGAGGAAAGTCACAGATGTGTAAATGGATCACGTAGGATTAGGCCTGTCACGATAACAAATTTTGCTAATCGATTAATTGTCTCAGAAATTATTGCGATTAACGATAATATTGT